>JAUKPT010000751.1:0-17942 GCA_032273505.1 Nanomia bijuga
TCTTAATTCTAATCATCGACTTTCTAGAAGTACAGTAATGCCAAATGATGCACCAGATAGCCCTAATTAGTACTAATAAAGTCCCCATGACAAAGCACAAATAATTAATGAATCAGTTGATTAATTCGTTAGTCATTAAAATTTACAATAGAAAATCAATGTTTCTGCTTCAGATGAGGGAACTAACGTTTTCCTAGCATTAATTCCTTTTTGAGATAATAAATAGGCTACTTAAGGACAGAACCATGAATAATTGATGACTTTCGGTTGTCCAAATGTTGTGTTTTCATTAAATTACAATAGAAACCTTGGGTTTTAGATCATTTCCAGGGGTTAAAGGTAGTAACTCGTAAGATCCTGACGAGAGATTTTTGGTTTTTTATTCGCTTTTTGGCCCAAAAAGGGCACTTCTGGTTGTCTAAAAGGTATATATTACAGGGGTCAATCAACTTTATAGGACCGGCCGTTCAGGAGATATGAGAATTTGCCTTAATTAGGCTTAATTAGCCCTATTAGCGGTGATATCAAAGGGTTCCGACAATTTTCACGAAGGGGCACGGGTAATTATCATTCCCACACATATCAGCTACAATTATCAACAATGAAAACAAACTCTGCATCATTTGGTCACGGGATCCCAGGATTTTCCCTTACTAATAGGTCATCTGGTAACCTATGGTTTTTGAAGTCATAGATCAACTTAAGTTGTTGAGATTTAAGTATGTCACTGAATTTTATTGATTTAAGATCAGAAAACAACTCATTAGTGTGTAAATTCAGAGAATGTTAAAATCCTTAGACATTTGTTTTGTGAAACTTCAATGATATTGAAATTTTCACTTGTCGAGCCCCAAACATTGCATCCATATAGAATATGGGAGAAGAATGTTGAAAAATACGCAATTTTGAACAATATTCCATTTGCTCTGCTAAGTTTGGTACTCGGATGATTAATATGACGGTCCAAAGACAATAATTGATAAAGATAAACTCACAAGTGTTTAACTTTATCAACAGGAGTTAGTTCAGAGTTATCGAGCTTAACTGAGAGGCTGCTGATGTCAAATTTGTGCTGATGATAGCGGAAGATGACAAGCTGAGTTTTCTCAGAGTTTAATGATAATTTATATAATTTAAGCCAGTTAGAGAAATGTTTTAGGTCTGAGTTAATGATTGTTTCAATGGTCTTGATATTCTTTCTACTCTACATGATGGAGGTGTTATCAGCAAAATTACCTGCCATAAGTTGAGACGAATTGGGATCTAATAGATAGGTAAGATTTGATTACATCATTTATTTTGCCACGAAGACCATGACAATGTAATCTTTTGCAGGGTGTAGAGTGGTAGATAGTATCAAACGCTTTTATTAAGTCAATGAAAACACAACACACAAAGTGGTCTTTTTCTATCAGAAACTTGATACTTTCAGTGATGCTAATTAAAGCATGACCACAGGAATAGTTTTTTCGAAACCCAAACTGTTCTCTAGTGAATAGTTTGTTTTTAGCGAAATAAGAATAAATTCTGGTGTATAAAGCTTTTTCAAATATTTTATCAAAGATAGAAAGTAGAGAGATCTGTCTGTAGTTTTCATAGTTCATTTTGTCATTCTTTTTATAAATTGTGAAAACTTTAGCTACTTTCCTATCTGGGAAGACCACTGATTTGAAGCTATAATTAATGAGTTTAGATAACCAGAAAGAGAAAAATTTGCTGAATCTTTTCAAAAGAAAAATTGGAGCACTATTTGGCTCTAAGGTATTATTTTGGGTTGGAGCCGTTTATGATATCACTTATTTTAATTGGAATAGTAAGAAGGAAGAAAAGATTATTACGAATATCCAGTTTTATAAGATGATCAAAGACATTTCCATAGCCTTTTGAATTTTTTTTATTTATGTTCGACCCCACAGTAGATTGTTAAAGGTGTCAGCAATAACAGTAGGATCATATGTCAATGCATTTTTTTTATTGATAAGCTTGATATTGGATGCTTTGGGTGATTGACAAGAGATCGGATGCCCTTCCAAACTTCGGATAATTTCTTATTGTTGATTATAAAGAAAGATGAAAATAGCTATTTTTTCTCACGTTTGAAGAAATTTATTTCGTTCCTGAGAGTTCTGTATTCTGTTTGGAGTTCGATACGTAATTAGTCATTTCTAATTCTAGAGATTTTTTCAAAACCAAGTCTCTTTTTTTACATATTTGCAGAATTTTATCTGTAATCCAGGGTTCAAGCATACGGTTGAGATCTTTCTTTGATCTTTTCTTGTAAGGAGCGTGATGATCCAAGAGACGAGTCAGATGCTCGACAAAATTTTTACATGCTATATTAGAATCGAAAGAATTAAAATTGCATAAAAAGTCAGTCCAGATTAGACAAATCTTCCTAAAAGTCTTACTCGATTAGAAGTGAGTTTGGTGGGACCTTGATTAAATCCATCGAGAAGCAAAATTAGACAGGATGATCAGAAATCTGGACCAGTAGATTGCCACTAAAAGTATTATATTTGAGTGAGTTGAACATGATGTTGTCTATCAATGTGTTTGATACTAGTCTAGAAGGTTGAAGAATAAAAGGTAAGAAGAAGTGTGGTGAAAGACAATTATAAAAGTGTTTGGAACTGTTTAGTATGTAAAACTTTTAAATTATTTTAAAATCACGCATTAGTAAACATTGTATATTTCCCTTATTTATTTTGAGAAGAGTGGGCTCCAGTTGATTAGTCGTGAAGTCAACTATCGGGATTTTTGAGTTAGGGTGTCAGTAGATACAACCAGCAACAAAGTTCTTTTTCTGAAATTGAATTTCATTAGGAAGGATTCCATTTGAAAAGTATAGACACTAAATTTAAAAACTGCAATAACTCGAAGTCAAATTTTGATTTTTCTTTTTGTGAATTGTTGATCTAATGTAAAAGAATCATAAAAATTCGCGCTTAAATCGCAATAATACGTTGCGATACCAAAAAGACGGCATTTTTGGTTAACATAACCTATATGAGTCGAACAAATAATTCATGGGAAATCCAAATATGTGCTTTGTTAAACTACCCTACCAATAGTTTTTGAGTTATTATTGACTATTGTGTAATATGTGTGCACTGAAAATCATAGCACCAATATTCTGTGGACACCTGACAAAAACCGTATGTGTGACAAAAAAATACTCCAAATCGATACCAAAACGGAAAAATGACCTACCCTTTATTTCAAAAACATTATGAGCCAGAAAAATCTTTTGTTTAGCTCAAATCATTTTAATGATGAAATTCGTTGTTAAGAAAATGAAAAAAAAAAATGAAATGAAAGCTTTTGATAAAATTATCATATATATTTGAAGTTTCATTTTGAATATGAATTTTAATTAACTACAGTCACACATAAATAAATAAATAATAACATATTTTTAATAAAATTTACAGTTAGAATAGTATCAAAATAACGGCTACCACCAGCAAATGACACAAACTCAACAGTAAATGACACAACCTCTCACTAAATGACACAATTGAAAAAAGAAAGTTTTGAATGAAATCACAGATCAGGGGTCAAGAAAAGGATTTTCAATCAAGCCAGGTGTTTTATTGTCAGTGGAGCGAATAATATGAGTAATTACAGCTGGGGGTCTAATGAATTATTACATGATAAACCTTCATTCTAGATGATTAAAAATACATATTCACCTTCACAGCGTGTCGTCACTGATGACGTAATTCAATGTTTTGGAACCGTCAAAATGGTAGCTACAGAGTTTATCAGAAACTTGAAAACAAGAACTTTAACAGGATATAATACAAGAAGTTGGTATCGGAGCAAGATGATCTTTATAGCGCCTTCTTTTCCTCTTTCAAAAAATGAATAAATAGAAAAAGAGAAAATCGAAAAACCAGAATATTTTCAGAGAACCATCCATTAAAATTAATGTTCAAAATGTGCGAAATCTTTTTTAAAATAAATGCTATTCTAGTGATTATCCGCTCTCAAGGATAATTAATTGTCCATTGATACTTACGCTACCACAGCTACCATTTTCGCAGTGCCAAATATTGAGATTCGTGACGTAACTCGGAAAGATGAATACACATGAAGAAAAAAATCTAAAGAATATTGGTATCAGTGAATATTGTTATCAGTTAATTTTGTGTGAGGACAAACAATAAAGGCCTAGAGAAAAAATCATCTTTCATACTAAACGTATTTTCAAACCGGCTTTTATGAGATTTGAATTATTTTGTCGATATGCGTTTTACAAATTTAAGGAAAGAACAAGATTCAAACAGTGATTTCTAAAAAATTAGGCTGGTGGGTAATTGCAATATGTCATTACCTTATTAATTAGACACAGCCCTATACGTTGCTGCTAAATATCATAGTTACGGAGTTTGGGACTATCTTAAACCTTAAAAAGTTGCACAATGTCCGAATCATTATATTGTTTATAAACAAATTCGTGATATATTCGTTTTCGTCTTTTGAGGACAAAACATCAAAACGACATTTCAAACACACTGTCAATATTTATGCCATGACCATCTACATTCTCAACGTCAAAACGTCAATATAGAAAATACAAAATACAAAATACCCTTACATTATTTATCCAAATATAACAGATTTTTCCTCATTATTGAATATGCTAAAAGTCACCTAATGAATTCCTCCTGAACTTTTGGTTGCTTAATTTAGATCAGATCCCACTTTGCGGGTTGCAGCAACATATTATATTGTTGCATCTCGCAGCGAAATAGCGCAATTTGATTGGTTGATTAGTGCGTGACATTTATAATGTTATAGTCTTCTATGAACATTAAAAAAATGTTACACACAACAACAAAATGTTACACAGTAAAAAAAACTAACAGAAAACTAGAAGTTAAAAAAATTTAAAAGATTGTGTTAGTATACAATAAGAATATAATTAATTTTTTGTGAATTGCGTACGTCAAATTAAATTTGGATGAGCTACGACGATATATTGGCTGCACGTTTTCGTCGTCTGGCATCAGATATGTCGGCCTGTGGCCTCATTTAACCTTATTGATTTAGAAGCGCTACAAATAATGTCATACTCCGAAGCGTGCAACAAATATATAGGGCCGTGATTAAGAAAATCATATGCTTAGTCTATTTGACTTTATCAAATACGAAAAGATTTTACGGGATGTCCTGGAACTTTGTACGTTTTTTTTTAAAATATTGATTTTAAACTCATTAGATTGTAAAGGTTAAATTGTTGAATACGATAAGAACTTATCGAATTATCTTGGAAATTGGTCTTCATAGTATTGTCAAATTTTATTAATAATTAATTAGTTTTGTGCCAATGCAATTTTTCCTCCTTTATTTAGGCTCGCATGACCATAAATAAAGTGTACAATCCACCTGTGGCATTTTATTAATATTATTAACATTGATATTGTTTGTCTCTCAGATTCTACGATGATTCCACTATAATAATCACACACAATACACAGTGATTCCTGAGACATATATATTTTTTCAATTTTTGGATCATATTACCAAACGAAGATCTTTTTTGTTCTTTATCAACACCAGTTTAGTTTCGGTAAAAACTGGTGTTTAGAAAGTAGATGCCATAATATTGGTCTCAGATTCTAAAATGAATCCACTTTAATACACCATGAGTCAGTCAGTGAGTCAGTGACACGTCAAATTCTCACCAGGTCAAACACGTTTTGCTAATTTTCGCTGGATCAAAAATCTGTACAAAAGATTTCACCGGGTCAAAGGAAGTTCTCACGAGGAACGAGGAAAATTTATTTTGAACTTCTACCGGGTCAAGCAAAATTTTGTATTTTTACCGGGGTAATATATTTTATACTTATTCAACCGGTCAAGAATTTTTGGAATATTTTTCACCGGTTTTTTTCTCTGGTTCTAGTTTGACCGGGTAACTGACTCAAGGTGTTAAATCTTTCTTCGAATACACGAAAAAGCACGTATTTTTCATCCACATCGATCTAGTGTCAACCTGTTCGAACAAGTGCGAGGGTAAATATTTTGGCGATTGTTAAACACTCACACACATTTTACCTTCATTTGCGGATCATACTTCCAAACATTCTTCTTAAAACTGAAATACCTCCACCCATAAATAGTCGGAACATTTCCCGATTCTCTCGAAACCGGATTAAAAGCGAATCCCATCGAATCACATTTTATTTTTCTCCGTCCCGTTCCGAACACGTCGGACGCATGCGAAATCATCCAATCACCTGTCAGATCCATATACAAGTACAAATTCGTTAAAATATGTTTAAAAGTTGGCCGGTCATTACACATTATATCGTCTGTGATTTTATAATAACCCAACAAGTGGTTTTTTACATGTTTTTTAGTTTGACGGTTTGATGTGCTCACGTGGTACAACTCACACATACACGCCACGTTAAAAGTGTGATCATGGAACCACTTGTGCGTTTTACTTGTTTTATAGTGCCACCCTGTTTCACCAGGGATGTAAGGAGACGGTTGGGTCATGTGGTAAGCGTAGGACCAATGGGTGCAAGGGTTGTTGCGTCCCTTTCCCGCCAACTCATTCTGGTTCGAGATGACCCAGCGATCGAATCCATCGACATAAATAAAACGATCGTTTTTAATGTGTTTATATGTGACTCGATTATTACACATATTATCCCCGTTTATCCGATACCTTCCAAATATTTCCGGTTGATGGTTGACTGTGTCGGTACTATTACTTTTAATTTGAATCAGTTTACAGATACAGCTCAGCTTCAGTTGGTCATCTAATCTCCAATGACGTCGCCTGTAATCCCAATATCTCCAACCGATATCAGTTGGGGGAGATTGGGAGTTCGCGGTAAGTTCGGGGTGGTAAAGGTACGCCCAGTTTGTGCACATGGTGTATCCCGTAATGTCTCCGATAATCCAGGACCCGTTTGTTTGTACATAAAGATAGCGATCGTGTAACACGTGTTTATAAGTTGGTCGTCCATTACAATTTTTGGCCGGGTTCAGTTTGTACAGACCGACTACTTGATAATGGAGGGAAAGTAACGATGGGTTTGATGTGCCCACTTCGTACTTATCGCATATTTTCATGGATGATACGGTTGAATTCAAAATAAACGAAGAAACGGTGAGAAGTAAGGCTGGAATTAACTCTAAATACATTTTGTTCAAGTTTTTCTATAACCTATGTACTTAAATCTTATTGAAAGTTTATAGAATAATCAGAGTTTCAAAAACCTCTTGTATCCCAACTATTATTAGTTTGTTTTGATAAGATCTAAAAGAAAAATAACAAAATTGTTAAAGATTCAAGATTCAATATATTTTCTCACAACAGAAAGTGATGTAAACATCACTAATGATAGAAATAAAAAAATGATATACATTAAAAGTTGTCCTAGTCAAGGGTGGCGATACGCAACACGTTTTTTTTTTGGCGTGGGAAGCAACTCAATTTCAAGCTAAAAAAAAACAGAAAATAACTATCCTGAGACTATAATCCAAGTGCTATTTTAGTAAGGTGCCTTTTTCATGAAATTGACCTTTTGTAAATGAGACCTTTTTAAAAAATGGCATATTCATTATGGAAAAACGCGAGGATTGCCCCCAACACCACCCACCCACCCGTGGTATCACCACTCCTAATAGTTAACCCCACTATGACTTGGTTTTTGAATAAGATTTTACTCGTGGCCTAGCGGTTACAACTCGTTGCATTTACACTATCATTCGTTGTATTTACACTATCATTCGTTGCATTTGCACTATCATTCGTTGTATTTACACTATCATTCATTAGATTTGCACGATCATTCGTTGCATTTGCACTATTATTTGTTGCATTTGCACTATCATTCGTTGAAATTGCACTATCATTTGTTGCATTTGCACTATCATTCGTTGCATTTGCACTATCATTCGTTGCATTTGCACTATCATTCGTTGTATTTGCACTATAATTCGTTGCATCTGCACTATCATTCGTTGCATTTGCACTTTCATTCGCTGCATTTGCACTATCATTTGTTGCATTTGCACTATCATTCGTTGCATTTGCATTATCATTCGTTGCATTTGCACTATCATTCGTCGCATTTGCATTATTGTTGCATTTGCACAATCATTCGTTGTATTTCAATATCATTCGTTGCATTTGCATTATCATTCGTTGCATTTGCATAATCATCGTTGTATTTACACTATCATTCGTTGCATTTGCATTATCATTCGTTGCATTTGCACTATCATTCGTTGCATTTTCACAATCATCGTTGTAATTACACTATCATTCGTTGCATTTGCACTATCATTCGTTGCATTTGCATTATCATTCGTTGCATTTGCACTATCATTCGTTGTATTTACACTATCATTCGTTGCATTTGCACTATCATTTTTTGCATTTGCACTATCATTCGTTGCATTTGCACTATCATTTGTTGTATTTGCACTTTCATTTGTTGCATTTGCACTATCATTCGTTGCATTTGCACTATCATTTGTTGCATTTGCACTATCATTCGTTGCATTTGCACTCTCATTCGTTGTATTTACACTATCATTCGTTGCAATTGCACTATCATTCGTTGCATTTGCACTATCATTCGTTGCATTTGCATTATCATTTGTTGCATTTGCACTATCATTTGTTGCATTTGCACTATTATTCGTTGTATTTACACTATCATTCGTTGCATTTGAACTATTATTTTTTGCATTTGCACTATCATTCGCTGCATTTGCACGAGTCTTCTATTTTTGACTATCAAAACTATAAAAGGGTATCCTCTCGTTAGCGTTCTCATAACGCTTTTGGCGATACCTCTCTTTTGCAAAAATATAATCTTATTCATTTATTTGTAAAAGAGAAAAGATTGCATTGAATTGATTGAATTAATTTATTGACTCCGTCGGGTCAAGCCATGGCATGTGAGCGAAATTGGGAAGTCAGTTCGCACCTGATAAAACACTAAATGAAGCTGTAGTCAAATTAGCTATGCTATGCATAAGAAAAAAAACAAAAAAAATCCCAAAATCCCAGGAAAAATCCCAAAATTCCCAAAATATCCCAAAAAGAATCCCTAAAAAAACATAAAATAAATTCCACAAATCCCAAGAAATATCCAAAAATCTCAAAATAAATCGCAAAATCCCAAGAAATATCCCAAAATCTCATAATAAATCCCAAAATCCCCAAAATTCCAAAAATCTTTGACAAAATTTTCGAATCTGTTTGCTCCTCGAAACAAACAAGGTTGTTAAGAATCTTCGTGAAATTTTATTTGAAGAATTTCAAGAATTTTAGGGTAGATTCAATTTATGATTCAATTTATGATACAACCAGCAACGAATTTCAAACTAAATTGCATTTTGACAATGTATGCAATTTTTTAGGCTTGGTAAATACACTAATGTGTATTTTTTCTGCAACTTAGTAACTATTGAACTTCCGATTTCTATATTTTGATATGGGACCATCTCAAAATGGGTTTCTGTCTTTTAAGCATTTACCCGTTAACCAACCCTTAAAAATAAAGCAATCGACCTACAAAATTAAAAAAAATACCCCTAATATTTTGCTGACGTCATGATAGGGAAAACGGACGAAAAACCTGCCACGTGCAAAATAATGACGTAAAAAGATTTATTTTGTATATTGGTCAAAATGTATTGAAAATGTAGGAAAATACGTACCTACAGTAACACGACAAAAACATTTAAACATCAAACAGGGGGTCCAATCATTCTAAAGTTTTGTCAAAAGGTGTTATACTTAATAAAACTAAAGCATTAAGCACAGATGGAACACTTGTAATACTCTCTTTTGGTAATCCTTAGCCGACGATTCTGATTCATACTGCAGGATTCAACAATAGGATGATTTAATCATCTAAAAACTCACATATTTCTTCTTACCATCAAGATGTCTGTAAAATTCAACAATAAAATAGCCAATCATTCAGTATACTAGTAGCATCTGCTATTAACACTACCTATCTATGTCTTTATCAAGCATTATGTCCTTCTCAACTAACGTTTGTCATCTTGCAAGCATTTCTACTACACTACTACACACATGCGTATGAATAATTAATGAATTTGTGATGATTTTATGATTTAAATGTCTGCAGGTTACAACAGTTAAAATTTGTTTGTTGTTTATTTGAATGTCCAAACGTTAACATGAAGAAGTACCGACCGAACGGGTAAAATGTTTTTTCATTAGTCACGTCAACATATACAATAAGGATTTCTTCTTGAATAATTTGTTTCGATTAACCCTGTATTGAGGATGAAGACAAGTCTTTAAATAGTTGCAATACGTTACTAGGGGATGATCATCAAGAGCATGTCTACAGGCCATCTTCTTTAACTGCTGGCTGTACATATACATACGAGGTTGTATCTAGGGATTATCTTAAATGTTTGTATAATTTTAGAGTATTGATTGGTTAAAAATTATATTATGAAGAATTTAATTAGTTCATTTAAAAATGTCACAATTTGATGTTTTAGTAAGTCAAAAATGATGATAACATATCTAGATGAACCAATGAGAATCTTGATGATGTGATATTTAACCAATCAATAGTCTAAATTAGACAAACTTTTGAGATGATTCCTTACAATGTTTACTTCGTGTTTTGACGGTTGTTAATGTCCGGCTAGATGGTCCCTACCAGACGTAAAAATCGCGCTGGGAACGAGATTGCCCTATCAGGAAATCCATTTAACAACTTAGTACAAGTAACAGTTGTATGTGAATATTTGAAAGGTCTAAAGTCATGCCTGCTTGTTTACTTTGTGCTTTAAATATATCAGATTCAGTTTTCTACCAATCCCTAGATTTTGTTTACTCTTCTCTTTCAGTGACGTATTTGATAACAGGTTTTTGTGATCCTGTTGATTTTAATTTTCAGTGCAAAACATACGGTCTTTAATTAGATTCGCCTAATGGCAAAAACATCAATTGCAGCCTCTTATATAATATAACCAGTGGAACCAACAATGGATAGTTTTCTAAAAGCATCAACTAAACAGCTGGCGTCCGTCGATGTATCTAGAGGAAAATCTGTCACATTTATAACTAATATTTGTTTAGAAATATATGGCACATAAGGAATTGTCGCCAAATCATGGCTTATTTAATCTTTTGATTGGTTACATCAATTACATCATCAAGATACTGATTGGTTTATATTATTTGTGATTTTAACAAATCATCATTTAGCTATCTGATGCTGTTATTTCTAACCAATCAAACGGCTAATATAGCCGAAATTTGGTGATAATTCCTAAAGTTATATAAAGTAAGATTATGATATTCCCATCTACATGGTAAGTGCCAAATAATGCATCCATACTACATTTAGCCACTGGAAATATACGAATATACCTTACATAAGGCATACCTTAGATAGGTAAGGATGGATAATACTAATTGATGTTATTTTGGGGTATTTTTGATCTATTCCAGAATAAAAAGGTAACCCCTCGAAAAAGATCATTTTCAAAAATTCAAAGACAGATTAGATAGCTGGATCGATCATGAAAAGTAAATGAGAAAAGTGCGGATATGGAATGTATTCAGTGTATTCATGGTTACACTCATTTAAGGGTAAATATTTCTTGAGTAGAATAATGATAGATATGAGTTTCTCAGCTTCAGAATGCTTCCATCACCCTAATCCCACCATTCGGGACCCACCATAAACCTTTTGTTAGATCAGTCGTAAGTGAAATCATTTTTGGAGATACTCAGAAAAGGGACCAGATCCGCCACCATAACCGATCTAGGTGTGCTAACACGCATATTCTCGTATATATCTACAAACCTTCCATTGAAGCTAGCTAGCATTCAGCATAGTCTGAAAACCAAACTAATTCAGATGCAGGTATAAATCATACGAATTCCATATATGGTTGCTGAAAATAAATCCAATTGAAAGTTATTGCATATGGTTAAAGAAAATGCGTGGGTACACTTGGGGACACACAATTTCTTATTCAAGTAGTTAGGACTTTGGTATAAGTAAGGGGGCGGTCAGAATTTATATTTAATATTTCTTAGCATTAGAAATTTGTACCTGATCTGATATTCTAAAGAGAAGAAAATCTTTCTGGGTCCATTGAAAAACAATTATAAACGGCAAAAATTAATAAAATGATCATTGGTCCAATAAATACAACTGGTAAAAATTTTTAACAGTCCAATATACCCATTTCCCGGTCCACGGTTGAAATAATTTTGACTGGTCCCTAAGTGTAGGACTATGATTATTAATTCAAGATATGTCGTACTGTAATAACAGCCCTCAGCACTATGCATAAAAATCTAGTTCAGTGCCTTACGTTAATTCTTTTGACCTGATTTTTTCAGAGCAAGTTTATATTATCAAATAATGTCTTTAGAATTAATTTTCAGAAAAAATGGATGAATCTTCCTGGAATTGTGAGGTACTTTCGGTTTGACTAAAGCATCCAAAAACTCGCGAAGTAATGAAAGTTATGATTTCTTCTTTTAGCAACAGTTAGATGTTATCGTGGTCTTTATGGTTGCAAAGTATTAAGAAACTCGAAAGCTGCAAACAGGGGTAAAAAATGAAGTAAAAAAGTCAGCCCCCAGTCTAAAAGCTGTATTCTCATTATAAGTATTTCGCACACACACACCTACATAAAAACAGAGATACTCACAATCTTGCAGTAAACCAGTCTTGCACGAATATCGAAAAAACGATACGTGATTTTCGATGCAGGTGTATATATCATACGAATGTAAACAAAGCTAAAGTGTCTATAACAGAAGGATGTGCGTTTGTTTGCATATATAAAATGGCTGCAGAGAACGGACGCATTATGTAAAAGAATTAACAACTTTTCGTGTGTTTTCTTAAAGATCTATGCATCGTCACATATTTTGAATTGTTTTGTAATTGTCTAATTATTTATTTATATCGATTGATTTTATCATATTGTTTAGAAAGGAATTATCGCCAAACTTCGGCTATTTTAGCCGTTTGATTGGTTAAAGATTAAAGCTGTTTTGTTAAAATCAAAAAATGATAAAAATTCTGCTACATAAACCAATCAATATCTTGATGATATAATTTCCAACCAATCAAAAGGTTGAATAAGCCATAATTTGGTGACAATCTCTAATGTATTCTCCACCCAGTACCCGTGTAATTAGAAATAGGGGTTGGGTCAAGGTATGATATGGGGTCAGAAAGGATGTCAATGTAGGAGTAGCGGGTATTATTATCTTTAGGCAACATCATCAGAATTAGTATCAAGTAATTGGGCGTTGACGTGTCAGGTATAGTAAGGTGCTTGTTGTAGTAACAGATTCTTTTTGGGGAATGATATCTCAATCAGGTAAGAAAAACAACTTCGAAGCATCATATATTGAGGTGTGCTCTTATATATGATTGTCTATTTATTTGTGAGGTCGAAAAACGAGGTATTGATTCTTATATTAGGGAATTATTGTCTTTCCTAGACATGGAAAACTGTATTTTGAGCTATTTTCGGGTAACGTGGACTCAACTATGCTCTACCGGGTGAGAAAAAAACCCGTAAGGCTTTGACAACAGATTACACCATTATCTGATAATCTATTTTCAATAATATTTTTTTCAATATGTAGCAGAAAGGCTAACTTAAATTTTGGTGTATGATTTTTGAAAATGGATATACTATTTGCTGATGATGAAAATTGTCAAAAAATGGTGAAAAACTTGGTATCAAATGTTTAACTCGTGAAATAGCACTATTTTTGTTTTTCTTTACTAAACAACACTCAATAATATTAATTCGGGTTTAGTTATTTAAAAAGACAACATATACAGTCAGGATACATCTCAAATTTGTGAAAAAATCTCCAGGTAGATTTTGATACTCGGATTTGATTGATTTATTGGTGTTTTCGACGAAGATCAATCAAGTATCTTTATTCATTAAAGTCAGATAAATCAATCAATACTGACTATTTTTAAAGTAAAGAGTCCTTCGATGACTGTGATAAAACATTATCTTAAAACGAATAATAGAAACAATAAAGGCTGATCGAAATTGATACTCAGTTTTTCATCATTTTTTGACAATTTTCATGATGTGATTTTTCTAAAAATGGCCTTATCTCAGCATATATTAAATGAATACATTAAGATTTAAGTTAGGTTTCTGCTAAATAATAAAAAAAGGTTATTTGGAAATCGATTATCACATCATGGTATAATGTGTTGTCAAAGCCTTACGATTTTTTTTTGACTCAACCGGTACAAAATCTCGCATTTAGCTTAGTTGTGTTTGTTTGTTTTTACCAAGCGATGCTTTCCGACATCCGAAGAATCAATTTTGTTTAGCCTTATTGGATGATTGCTAAACAACTTTTTTACATTTATAAGGATCAATCTTTTTTTATTCAAATAAAAATCTGGGGTCAGATTAGATTGGAGAGTTCCAGGTTTTGTTGGTTTGCCTTCTAGACGTATAACGGTACCAAGTTTATGTAAAAGTGATTTCTCATAATGGGATTCGTTTTTTGAGAAGATTCTAACCAGCACGATCAGATGGTCTCTTATAAATGCGTGACTATCGATTAATGATCCTGGCCCGTGGCAATACCTAAAAACATAATATCATGAAAAAATATGCTTTATCTCATTTACAAAGAATTGGATCCTGTTAATCGTCCGAAAATGTTAAGAGCAAGATAAACTTTAATGAAATTCATAGACAAGTGTCAACATTCATGAGAATCCTTTGTAATGAAACTAAATTATTAACTAATCTTCAATCTCGTTCATCAATGAAATGTTACTTTTTGTGTTTTGTGTGCCATCGTTGGTCTTGGTGACAAATCGCGGTAAAAATATCTCTTTATCGAACAGAAACCGTGTGTCGGCGAAAATTAGAATTGTAGATCAAGGTCGAGTACTCTCTGATTGCTGTTTGTTTAGGAAATGTAAGATGTTGTGCAACGAATGACAGATTTAAGAGATGGGGTGGTTTCAATTGATGGGTTATAGTACAAGAGGCTGATTGACACAGCGATGGAAAAAGGTGGATGAGATGAAGAAGTGCAACTATGTCAACTCAATAGCTTTTGTTTTCTTTGAGATTTTATTAAATAACAACTTTAATTACAATCAAATTTCATCTTTGAGCCTTTGAGTGACTTTTGAGACCTTTGAGATCCGTGTTTTGTCTACTCAAAATAGAAAATTGGACGTTCCGAATTGTATCCCATAAAATCTGAAATCAATTCAAAGTCCAATTTTACTAGATCTCCTTTATATGTAATCCATTTTGAATTCCATACGACAGAACTCACCTCTGGCCCACCCTTCCTTCCATACATACACTTACAAACACACAACACACACCTCTATACAGCTTCACGGCTAGCCATGAAAATGACTCATTTATTTTCATAAGTTAGATTAACGTCGCGTCATATTCCACTTTCGCAACGTCGTAATATATCTATATATTTGATACGATGTTAACTATACCTCGCACGTGCCTTGCATGATGTGGTTATCATAGAGTAACGGTCATGTTATGTCTAGTATTCAGACGATTCCGCACATACTCACTTAATACTATTTCCATTTTTGTAGTTTTCCGAATTCGTTCTTGCCTTAATACTGTGGGTGGTACAAGGATCGTTAACTAACTGTGCTGAAATCATCATTAAAAGAATATTATGTTATGCGCTTTTAGTGTATTACTTTTAGTTTGATAGAGAAGTATCAAGTTTAAGATAAAAAATTAAACATAATAATCTTTCCGCTATTTGGCGGGTGGTCGTTTTAAAAAAGAAAATCTACGAAGTTAAATCAGACTGTTAATCTAGCAGTTAACGTTTGTTTCGTAAGATATATTCAGACTTCCCGCCATATACATCTGCGTGCTAATAGGAGAATATGTCTGTCAAAACCCCTTTTTAGAGGAGTGTGTATTGTTTCTAGCTCCATCCCTTTAGCCTTGTACCTTGTGCATTGTACCATGGGTGCCTTGCATCCATGAGATCGCATTCCATAACCAAAAACATCAACGTTGATCTTCTTTTGAATTATACATATTTTCTATTAAAGTAAATTTATCATGGTCAATCAAGATGAAATGCTGATGATCTCGTCATGCATTCATAATCCAATATTTACTTACAACATTACAACATCAAATTCATCAATTTTTGCGAAAGTTTTAAAAAAAAAACGTATAATAACTCGAGTTCAAAATCCTGAGGATATGCAATAGGCGGTCTTATATTCCCCATTTTGCCTCTTTTTACTAATCCACACCGAAGAAATGACCATATTTGTTGTTATATTTGCAAATTATGTTTACTTTCTGACAATAATGAAATTCACAAAAAATTCCGATATTTGAACCATATTGTTCCATAGGAACAGCTTCAATCACTACAAAACATAGACTTGACATACCCTATATTTTTGAAAGAAAGGTTCAAAATCACGATTTCTGGTGTAAGACCAAATGGTCATTTTTACGGCGAGATTTTAATAAAAAGAGCCAAATTAAGCAGTGATAAAACCCTCTTTTCCCGCTCGACTAGATCGTAAATCATCACCATACTACATAATCAGATGTATTTTGTAAAGCTCTATATCATATCCAAAAAGGAAAAATAATCCATGAAAATGAAGGAACCTCACGAACAACCTTAAGGAAGTAGGCCAGTTACAATGCTGAGATAAGTATGAACCATGTCTCTTAACCTTATCTGACCCGAGCACACCCCCTCTTCGTTATTAATGAAAAAAATGCCTTGAAACGAGGTAAAAAAAGCAAATTTCTAGGAAGTGTAGGCAAAGTCTTTTGCTATTCTCCCGAACCCCTTCTAGACCCTGAAATTATAACATAGACGCCACAAGTTCATGGAAGCTTGTGGTTCTTAACAAAAATGTATTTAAATATATAACTTCAAAAGCCCGGGTCAGATAGGGTTAAATAATATATCAACATATATTTTATAGCACAAAACTGCCTGACAGTGTGGATTTATTATTTTTAAAGTCAAGAATAAATCGAATTGAAAGTATGTAGCGGAAATTTTTCATTATGCTATGTTGATATTTGATATAAGCAACGGGAAAAATTATGGAGAAGTCCTGTTGTAAAACTGTTAAAACGAGAAAGAATAACCCAAAAGTTGAAAAATATGGTTTGGCAGCAGGTCTACTTGTACGATTTCAAGAAAAGATATTAGTTTCGTGATACCTCTTTTAATACTACGAAGCTAGAGAGCAACATAGCAATAGCAGGAGTTTGTTCTTTTCCCCTTATTTCAATAAACTGGATTACAATTTTTTTCATGAATTATCAATTTTATCCTATCGGCCTTTAAGGAAAAATGTCTCCATATTGGAATACTTACTAATATAAGTGTTTACTCACTCAACGTTCACTTTAACCCCTAACAATTAGGTTGAAGTTGAAGACTAATCTTAATCTTTGTAAACATTTTGACAAGAGAGATAACAATAGATGATCAAAAAGAAAAAAAAACGATACTTTCTTCACACAATATTTATTCTGTGAGGTATGGCCATCAGACATCGTAAAATAGAAAATCGTAAATTTAATTTTTTTATCGCGAGGAGGAAAATAAAATCTTTCGGATCGGACATTTTTGCACATATTTTTTTTGTGGTCTAATTAGAGCAGTTTTTCTCTTTTTCATGTGGTGCATTTACCTATTTTATCCATCGTGTGTATTTTACATGATACATCATCCATGCAGCAGACATAAGTGCTGCTTGAGCAGAAAGGTTTAAACATTTCTTAATGATAAGATTAATTATCTTCCACTTTCCTATGCGATAAATCTCCTTATCCCCCGTTCAAGTACTTTTTTCCATGCCATAATATCCATGCCATAATATAATTATGTCACGACCGTGACATAA
>JAUKPT010000752.1:0-17938 GCA_032273505.1 Nanomia bijuga
TACTAGATTGAAATAAACAAGAAACAAACTACTTAAAATCAGTTAAATTTTTCTTCGAGAGAGGTCGTCTCTTTATTCTTTAATATTTCAGTTATTAATAGACAAAAATTGAGCTTTCTTACAGTATAGCAATAAATGAAAAAAATGGTAAAAAGTCACTATTTTCTCATGAAAAAAAATAAAGGAATTCCATATTATACTTACTTCCAAATCCCTGAGGAAACATATGTGGAGGGAAGGTTTGTGGGCATGGTAGCATGCCAGGATTCATTGTCGCTTGCATTGCTTGAATCTGTTGAATCTGATCAAAGTTTTGACGATCTGGCTTCGTAAAATCTCTACAGAAAAACATGATTTTAATATTCACATTAAACAGAAATTTCGCAGCAAAAATCGCAGCAAAAATAATAATATTTTCATCGTTGCATGGCAACGAGTGGTATCTTTTGATGGAATTTCGTGCTCTAATTCATTAAATAGAAAAAAGAACTCAAAAAGTTAACGAGTATTTATTTGTATTGAAAGATATAATACATTTTTTTTGCAATAGAAATCTAGAGGGTTTTAGAAATTTCAAAAAATAAAAACACTGCCACCTACAATAAAATAGGAAATTAACACCGTAATAGAAATTAACTTATTTTTCGGCAAAACATCCATCACACATAATCAAAAGCATTTTTAAGAAATGATCGGGATGGGACATCTGTAATTTTCTATTTCACAAATTTTCTTGAATAACCTTCTCCCACTTCATCAAGCCCGCCCACGGAACAAAAAAAAGGTGCATGAGCAACAGGGGAGTATTGGCCACTCGACAAGTCCTCTATTTATACAACTGGAAATAGGGATATCGCCACATGAAAATTTTCAAACAAGGCCATACCCTATCTACATCAATTAATACTAGAGAAGAAGTTAACTGCCCTATTGTTTCACTAAGGGCAAAAATATGAAAAGAGGTGTTAAAGAAATTAGGGCTAACCGCTAAAAAACATTCAGCAATCCCACCGAATTGGGGGGTAGTCAAATTTGTTCACGTCCAACGTTCGTGTAAGTGTTAAGACTTCCTCAAATTCGTCATAATAAAAAAAAACAACTTCGTTCTCTTTATCTCACACCCTCATCTCCGATAGAGATTTTTCTTCAAACTATAAATAAAGATTACGTAAAGCTATATCTCGTAACCACTCGCATATTCCATTCGATAATATCAGATTGGAAACCGCAAAATACTTTTGAAATAAAATTCATGTCACACCTTTAATCGCCGTAATACAAACCAAAATAACTGATGTTTTTTCTTTCATAAAGAAAGTATAAAGAGGATAAAGGAATTAAAAAAGAATTGTCGATAAATTATCGGCCAATTTGCTGACATTTCATTGGCTAGAAATTACACCGTGAAGAATCTGATTGGTACACTAAAAATACAGCATTTTTTAGTTTTAACTAAACTTCAAATGATGACATTCCCTACAAAAAGAAAGCAGTTTTGTACGTCAAAAGAAATCAGAAAAAAGCTGGAAATATGCTTTTGATTGGCTGAAATTTATGTCATCATGTTACCAAGAATCTGATTGGGTTAATTCGTAAACATTTGAAATCATGCCTTCGAGTTTTGACAAAACTGCAGTATGTGACATTCTAGAATTAGATTAATCAGCTTTTAAAATGACACAATTCTTTAGCTGATTAAACAGCAGATGTGCAGGGACCTTTAGCTGATTAAACAGCAGATGTGCAGGGACCAGTAGCGTGCTGGAAAAAGGGGCCGTCAGCAATATTTTGTTGAGGCGCCAGTCAGAGGGGGCGCCATAATCCAAAATTTGTAAATTAAATTTTTTGAAAGCCCTATTAGATAAGACAAATTGATACTGAATACTTCACTTTGTATACTTAACTCTACCTTTAAAAGTTGGAATTTTCAAGTGGCAATGTTTCCAAAACAAAAACATTTATTTCATCAGGTTCGTCAATTTAAGCTTTTTGGAAGTGCCTATACTTGAAAATTTTCCAAACCATATGATGGATGATTTTTATGAATTTTAGGCTTTTAAAAACACTTTTCCGACCACCATGGTCGACTATTTAGATTGGTTTAAAGCCATTTTGGAGTGCTTACATTTAAAAATTGCTCCAACCATGGTGGACTTTTGGATGAGTTTTAAGCTATTTGGGAGTGCTTATATTACTCTTCAGATTGTTATTATGCCATTTGTTAGTGCTTATATTTGAAAATTTCTCCAACCATATGGTGGATGATTTTGATGAATTTTAGACTTTTGAAAAGGGTTTTGTCCAATTTAATAAAAAAAAAACTCGTCGGTGCACTTACCTCATTTTGTCGTTGTTATACTTGACAGTGAGTTCGGTCATTTTTGAGAATTCGACCTGAAGGGTGTTACAGCCGTTATATATATTTTGGTGATCAAATAAGGATTTCGCCGTAGCTGCTTCTTTAGCATTTGAATACTGTATGAGTGCATGAAACTGATCATTACGAACGAACGTGACTATCTTTTGAATTTCACCACACCTTTGAAAGACCTAGAAAAATAAATTTGTTTATTAAGAAAAAGGATAACTTTTAATCGATTTACTATAGAGGCCGAAATCGGGGTAAAAAATAAGCAACTAACAAGCAACTAATATAAAGCTTAGAGACAATATACCAACAACTTAATTATAAATAAATTAAGGGTTGAGATGGCAAGTGTCTTCCTGTATTTAACAGGGATAGACGTGAGATGAAACCTTCGATCAATTTCTTATATTCTATGAGAAAACAGGTTTGCAGGAATCCAGGAAATTTAAGTAGACATCGACGAGTCATTGCCGGAAAAGTAAAAATGTCCTTAATCACTCAAATTCCTATACTTATCTCAGCTGAAATTCACAAATAGTAATTCGAACAAATGGATTCTCAAAGAGGAGTGTTCATAGATTTTTGACGAAAGATAATTAAAGGGATTTAACTACACGATCGAAGTATGATGGCATGGAGATCAAACCATATCAATGACCAAAAGGGGGATGGATGTTCAGAACACAAAATAAATGATCAAGCCTTTATTATATTAAAATATTAAATTCGTCTTTAATTTAGAATTCAAAACGACGGAAAAATGTCTTAATATAGCTCGTAAACGCTGTTACGACTCCCCAAGTACTTAATATTCTCCTAATCCCTTTAATTGTCATACAAGTATGGATGACTCTTTTGTCCCTTTAAAACATTTTTTTGTCATTAGTACGCTTACTGAGAAATGGAATGGAATCACAGTCAAGAAGATGTCACGACAAGTTATATCACAGAGCTGGTTTTAACAAAACGACGATACAGCTGTCACTTCTGTAATTGTAATAAAAAAATCGCTACTGACCGATTTATTTGCATAACAATTTCACGTAATATATTATTTAAAGTGAAACTTAAGATTTCTAAAGAATGACTCATCATCAGAGACTAAGAAATATTTCTTTTCTCTCTCCTCTCTCTTTCTCTCATGTTGAATAGTATTTCTGTTTGTTTAATATTTAATACTGCCAACCATCTTTTTGCACGGTGTTTTCATCTGTTCACAGGGTCATCCGGTGACAAAAATGGAAATGAGAATCAATGTGTGTTGTTATATCAAATATCTCATGAAAGAAAAATCGAATAGGAGAGTTCAAGCTGTCCGAGACAGTGTCAAGCCCCTGGGAAGAAAGAGAAAACTATGTGCCTGGTACACCTCTCTCACACCGGTTAATATATTTTGGCCTATTTTTCTTATTTCTTCCCTGTTTTAAGGTGCGAAACAATAGAAATCGCTTATTTCTTCCCTATTTTCCAAATTTTGTTTATTTCTACCAAAATATCAGTCCATTATTTAAAACTGCCTGCTTAAAAATGTCAACGCGAAACTCTATACTCATCGCTGAGTCCGTTAACAAGACCAGAGAGTGTGTCAGCAGAACTTCACTTACAACACTTTTACAAAAAACACACATGGTTAATCAATCAATCAATTACTTGTAAATATTGTCTGTTATTGAATGTTTTCCTTAAATCACCATCAATTATTATCTTAAAGTATTTCAACAATTTCCTGGTTATACACAAACAATTCGCTCAATGAATAGATTGTTGATTCAAAAATGATCAGTCAGCACTTCCCCCTTTTACAAATAGACTTTTATATCATATATATTAATAGTAAATTGAAGTCAATTTAATTCTTAACATGACGATTTATAATTGATTAATTACTAAAAAAAGTGGAATCGAAAGCAAAATCATGTGAGAACGAGGGACATGTGCAATTAAACAGCTTATGGCGAACATCCACCTCGCATACATAGAACCAAATGATTTGACATTGTAGTCAGTGCATGGAGAGATTTGATAGAACTATCTATTATTAAATTCCAAGGGGCGAATTACTTCCTGAAAAGGTGTACGAGATTTCCGTGAAAACAATAGGATTTCTGTAAATCTAAGTGGAAAACAATAGAATTTCCAGGAATAGTGTACAAGATTCCCTGTAAGTGATGTACCCTCGTAAAATTCTATAACCAAATAATGCAAAAATTTATGGCTTTTATCAAAGTAAGGTCATTCTAATGTTGATAGATGTTACTAAATGAAGTTTCTTTTTCCAGTAGGAAGATGAAAGAAGCAAGAAAAACTTAAGTTTCCACACAATCTAACATTTCTTAATTTTTTTGCAGTCATTTCATCGTCTTCAAAAACGCAAGTTATCTGAAATAGTCTTCAATGCATGGCAAAATCCATAATGATCAAAAAGGTCACGACAGGACAAGTTTCATTTCTTACAAAAATGTCAATTTTCAGAACAACTTTACATACAGGTCAAAGAATGTAGAGTTAAAAGGTCACTTCTTTACAAATGCAGGCAGAGGCTAATTAAGTCAAATTTAGAGATTTCTGACCATGCAATTCTTAAAAAAGTCCGAAATATGCCCTTTATAAACGAAATGTTGGGATGAACCTCTAATAGTGCCCTTTTTAAGACGAAATGTGCCCTATTTCACAAAAAAACGGACACTGCCCTAGTTTTCTAGATTAAGGCCTGGCAGTATACCAGTGGCGGATCTGGCCCAATTTCTGAGTGTCTTCAAAATTGACTTTTTAAAATCAAATTGGAATTGTACGGAAACAATTACTTCAGGGACTATTTCCAGTCTCATCTTGAACCCATTTTAACAATTTATAGGCTAACTCAGTCTTAAATAATAAAAAAACTGCCTCAAAAAATGTTCTTTCTCATCAAAAGTAAGTGTATACCTTCAATTCTTCCCACGAAACCAGACAAAATAAATCTATTTTGAAGTTGGTATGAAAACCACTTAAGGGGTTGTCTACACATTTTGGGTAGAGTTGCTGAACATTATATCATCTAAATTCTGAGTGGTTTATTTTGAAAAGAACCAATCCAGGGTTGATAATGCCTTCATTTTTCAGACTTTTCCAAATTTTCAGTAAATTTCCCAAAAGACTCCCAGAATTTTGGTTAAATTTCCAAGACAATCGGCTAGTGAAAATGCACACAAAAAAATAATTATTCTTTTTTCTCAGAAAAATGAAGATATCACAATGCAGAACTTGCCTTTTTCTCAGTGTTTTGATTCATGTTAAATTTCCAATTTCTTTATCTAACTTGTTATTCTTATCCCAACAGAATATTTTGTAAAAGTTATCTAAGTTATTGTACATGAATTATATAATTTTTCTAATCTGACGAGTACAAAATGTCGGAGCAGACAACTCACCTGTTGTAAGACTTCGATTGTGA
The DNA here is from genome assembly GCA_032273505.1 of Nanomia bijuga. Classification (NCBI taxonomy): domain Eukaryota; kingdom Metazoa; phylum Cnidaria; class Hydrozoa; order Siphonophorae; family Agalmatidae; genus Nanomia; species Nanomia bijuga. The sequence continues at coordinate 5,802 of JAUKPT010000752.1, forward strand.
CTGGATAAACGATGTTTGTAACAATAACTTTAAGAACGCTGGTGTTAGGACGGTCATCTTTGTCATCTCCATTAGTATGAGATTGTTGATTATTATTAGTGTGGAGTTCTTGATGTTGAGAGAATTGTAAATATACCTAAAAAAAAACAATAGAAATTGCTTTATTGCTTTTTAAGTCACATTACATATAAATAAAACAAAATCACCGAATCAGAAAAGTCAGTTAAGACAAAACTAGTTCACAATCTTCACGGTGTTTTTTTTTTTGAATTTTATGAAATCAGCCTTAAAATCATACAAATAATGTGTGGCTCTTATGGGTATTAATGTTTGGGAAAATGGGGGGAAAATTGTACTTAGAAAGGTATATCAAAGATAATATCATAATCATATCATAATAATATACTATCAACAGATAAGGTGATTTCTAAAAGGCCTCGTGGGTAGATAAAGCAACCAAATTGTTCAGACCCAAAATATCCCAGACAGATCTACCCAGTCGAGAAAAAGAAATCTTGATACAAATAGAACAACTAGGGCTACTCACATGTTGACTACGAATGTTTGGAGGGCAGTAGCTGTAGTAATTAATCATCGTTTTTGCACTCTCCACATCTTGAAGTTCTAAGAAAGCTTGAGATTTGGTTCTCATAAGTAAGACATTTGTAACTTTTCCGAACGGTAGTCCGAGATCTTTGACATCTTGTTCATTGACATTAACAGGTAAGCCCCTGATGTGAATAACTTTTGAAGGACAACAGCCATCCGACTTAACCTGAAAGAAGAAATGAGAAGGTAAGTAAAAAAAAAAGAAAGATAAATACCTCCCCGATCCCTCTTCTCCGAAACGTAAATTCAAAAAGTGTTTACCCCTCCCCAGAAAAACAAAAAACAATTAATCTGTATAAAGAAGAAAGATGAATAAGTATTTGCTCTTTTATATAAGAACCAGGAAATTTGGCTTGTACCTCATGCCTTTTTTCCATAGATCTCGATCTCAAAATGTTCATTATTATTTCGTCAACATTTTTTTCTTAATGTTCTTATAAAACTGTTCTCTATAAATACCTCCCTGCTCCTCTTTTTCTCAGACTTCAAGAAATTTTAAATAACGCTAGACGTCTTAACTTTTAGACAGCAAGATGAATAATATATGATGCACCTCCCCTTTCAAGTAAGTCTAGCTTTCTCAGCATGCGAATTTTTTTTAAGAGATTTTTCAAAGATCAAGTTGAAGAAAGAAGATTACATCACGAAAGAAAAATCTCCAAAAGAATATGATAAAACTAATCGGATTATCAAATATTTAATCATAGATAAATATTTAAGCATGGAACTATATTTACCTTCTTCATAGAATCTTTAGGGTCCATATCATCCGGGTGTCCACGCTAAAACAAAAGAAATCTAATAATATTATTCTCCAAAAATACAAAAATAACATTAGACTGCAAAGCACAATCAAGTTTTTTTTACCAGCAGAGAAAAAAAGAAGAGAACGGCTTTGAATTAAAAAGTTTTTAATGGCCACCACCACACAGTTAAGGAAAGTTTTTGAGTTGAAGTGCGGTCAGAAATTCCTTAAATCGTTTGCGGTCCTTTCTCAAGATAGCAGTAGTTGTGGTCATTCGATTATGAATTACTTTTCTATTCATATGTGTACACACACAATGGAAATATTAGGCGATGATAAATTTAATATTGCAATAAGAATTTAAGTTAGATGATAGATATATAAATATAGAAAAAAAACTTAGTTGAAAAATTATCACCCGCACTGAATAAAGTGATTGTTTATAACCACTTAACTCGAAAACAGAAAATAAAATTAATATTTATAAACCATCTCTCTTGAAAAAAAATGTAAGTACTTGATGGACAGGCCTTTTTTTAAGAGTGTACTGACAGAAAAAAAGAAAAATGTCATAAATGGAAACAAAACTTGATAAAAGATATTGGGAATTTTGGTCTCAAAAATACGACTAATTTGGCCGTTTGATTGGCTAAAAATTACATCCCCGAAAAGCTGATTTGGTTGTTTATAAAACGTCACTATTTGTAGTAGATATCATAATATCATGAGTTTAAACTTAATAAAATTCTCAATGATGTATGTAATTGACAACCAATCAAAAAGCTTGATTAGCTCGATTAGACGTCAAGTATGTTGCAACATTTTTTTAATATCGTACCATATGCGATTTCTACTGCAATCGTCTGTACTTATCATCCATACATTACATTACTTCCAAAAGTCAACCAACGGCACAGGTAGAATAAAGGCGGACCTTTAATCTATTAGTTGTTTTCTCTAATATGAAGAGATCAAGGAAAATCATAATACAAAGAAAATAAATAAGCTAATATAATTACTTATAAAACACAATAGACTTAATTAAATTCACTAAAAAAAAACAAAAAGAACGAATAAGAAAAGAATTTGATTTCATCAGAGCAGATTAAAGTTAAAATAGAACACAATTTCAGATAGCAATCAGTCAGCAAAGATACGTGGAATCAATGCCATGACAACGTAATCAATATCCACTTTGTTGCAGCTCTCAGACAGTTTTTCTACATTTACAAAGCAAAAAAAAAAGAAAAGAAATTTTCAAATGCTGTTTTGAATTCACCCAATAACTTTTGGAATTTACTGAACACGGTGTTTATTCAAGCTTGCTACTCTAATACTGAATGAGTGTTCCAAGAGACGGGTGCTAACACCAACATGGAAGAAATGTGAACAAAAATGTGAAAAAATGCCCGTGACTAGATCGAAAACCAGACAACATAATCAAAAAAATATTCAGTACAAATCAACATGAATTAAAAATTAAAATTGAAAATAATAGATTCGGTTTTAGAAATTTAAGTCTAACCTTCATTGAGACGAGATGAATGCTAGAATGACATAAATTGTTTTCAACAGAACGAGGGGCTACTATTGGGTATGCTACATCAAGTTAACAGTCAACATCTTTTTTTATTTCAACAACCAATTTGGAATATAAACTCGTCCTTCAATAATAAGTCACTGTGTGGTGATTTAATTTCTCAATTTCCTGTTTATGTATGTGCATGAAAATTTGTTGTTTTTTGTTTTTATTTGCCAACTGGGTATTAACATATATTTATTTGACATCCCAATAGGATCTCCAAATGTTGTATTATATTCTTTTTCTTTGACAAATAAAAAACATCACAACGAGAGGACGAAACAGGGAAAGATAAATTAATAAACTTAATTTGAACTATGTCAACTGAATTGCTTCACAATCAATCATCATATTAAAAAGAGAAAATCCCAATTCCTTCATTTTGTCAAAACCTTATTAAGTAATATTATAGAATATAATTGCATTCAGATCTAATCCTTTTGTTCACAACTTGGATTTCATATTTTAAGCTATTAACTAAATACTATCAGCTGGACAACACATCCTTTCAATAAATGATTTACAAAAGCAATTAATCTGTAAGGTCGTTTCAATTAATTAAATATCTTCCGACCATTCACGAGATGTGATGTGTTTGGTGTGTGTGTGTGTGTGTGTGTGTTTGATTTTGTTAAAAAAAGAAAGTTTATTACGATCTACAAATAACTCTCCACACCTTATTTGAACAAATAAAAGAAGACAATCAAGGATAGAATTGACAACACATACATACACACTACCTTTAGTTAAACTTGTCAATATGCTCGATCAATTGAACTCTCATCAATAAGATAAGTCACAAGTAAACAGACACAAAGCATTCGAGTCTTTCATAATGACTTTTGATTTGTCAACAAGATTCTCTTCTCATGTACACAAGAAAGGGTGGATATATAATGATGATGACAATGATGATAAACAAGTTATAGAGGACGACAAGCCAACCATTAGTGCGTTGAATGAAGTATTTAACCTATAGCAAGTAGCTATACGTCTTTTTCTCACTGTCCTCGCTATAGAAAGCAAACCGGTTCACAAACAAAATGCCAATTTAGATGTTTTAACTAAACAATGCTGATCTCCAGCTACGATGTAAGACATTAAGATCAGTATGCAGTCGATGTATTATCACCAACACAAACGATTATAAATGGAATCGCTGAGATTAATTTGTGTACAAATATATGGACGTCGCGATATAGACCTTAATTTATTAGCAGATTAAGCTAATGAAGTTCAATATCTATTTACAAAAACAATCGGTAGAGGAACAATAGCCTCCACCCAGGTAGCAGATGATACCATTGTATTCACTTCACCACTAGCCTGCGACTTCAATAAATAGATATCCGAAACGATTAAAGACCCAAAAGTCCTACCAGGTATCTGGCGATAGACAATACTTTCGCAGGGTTTGAGAAGGGGGATAATTGAGCATAATCTGACTATCTGCTATGTTTAATTGCTTGATCGCCACTCTTAAATCGAGAAGAGAATAATATGTTTTTCAAACTTAGCAGCATTATTGTCATTATTTGTTTGGTCGTATACAATAAACATTAAACCCATGTTTTAATTCGATTCGTCTGTGATGACAAACCTAATTTGAATGTTAAACGATGCATGACGCTTAGGTCAACACCCTTGTTAGTATAAACAATGGGATAGGAAAGAGGTCGTATCATATTAAAATGCTATTCAAGAACAATAGACACTGATGACAATTCTTTAATTACTTATTCTGGAATTACAATCTAGATAAGGATACTGCCAACTTAGCTAACTCTTTTAATAAAGCTGTGAACTCTTTTTTTTATGTTTTGTTTTAATTAAGGGAAAAAAGAACTTTCGACTTTTTTCTTTCATATGCTGTTGTGTTATTATAGATGAAATACAATAAAAAACACATCACGGCTGTTCTACTATATTACACCCTTACTATCCAACCAACAGAAATAATAAATAATGGAATTTCTTGACAGCAGGTGAAGTATTAAAAATTAATGATATTTTAAACAGCAATGATGTTATCTTTCGACAAGAGAACTACAATTCCTTTCTTTTCTTCTCTCAAAATCGTTCACATATCATTTTTGAAAGACGGTGTTGCATTGAGTCATATTAACTTATATTGCGATATTGTAGCACGAAACAATGCACTCTTTCTCTCGCTGTGATAAAGTATAAATATTATGCTTTGTAGGCAACGCGTAATATTAATTAAATTTCTTTATAGTAATACACACAGAGAGCACTTTGAGACACACATATAAATTTAAAATATGACATACATGTATATATCCACCCAAAATGTTGACAAATTTCGCACTCTCTTAAACAATTGTTTCGCAGACACTTGTGTCAAACGACTTGTTGTGAAAACACAAATAAACGAGAAATCATACCGAATCGTCATCTCGCCCGTTTACCGAAAAACGAAAAATACACACACAAGTAAGAGAAAGTTATTATAGGATTCCGTAATTACCTTTTTTGTACTCTCCAAGATAAGACGACAAGAGACGGAGTCGGAAGAGAGGAAGGGAGATCAGGAGAAGAGAAGGATAACGAATTAAAACTAACAATTGGGTGTCTCTATCAATGCTCACATCCTTTGTGCATGACGACACTAATCGGGATTAACACAGAATCCAAATTCCAATCACAGATCAAGAAAGGAGAGAATCATATCCATTATGTGTGTGTGTGAGTGTGTTCTTATTGTTATCATTTGTTGTAATGATAATAAAAAAGAAAAGAGTCGATTAAAGACAGTTCTTATTATTATCTCTTGTAATGTTTATCCTTCACCTCTATTTATGCAGTACAGCAAATTAACACAACATATGTGTGTAATAAGAGACAGGTAAAAACAACAACACTAGTCGTGGAAAGCTTAACACAGCACAGCGCAGTACCAAACCCTTACGGCAATAAAAAACAATATTTTGTGAAGTAAAACACTACAATACAATACAAGATATGACACACTACACCCTTTAAAACATAAACCTACTTAAAGGATATCAAAAATGTAATTAAAAAAAACTGTGTACTCCAACGCAGGGGCTAACTAAACACATCACATCAAGACTGAGTAGAAAAAAAAACGAAATGAAAATAAATCTTATATATTATTAATAGTATGTAAAGAATTGCGAAGAGAGAATGATTAAGCAACTTTTTCACTTGCACACTCCCATCTCTCTTCTGTCTTGTGTATGTGTGTGACATCTATGCCTAATAGAAAAGACAACAGAAGGCCAAAAAAGACAAAATCGATATTTGTTTTTCTAATTCAGACTCGACTTTCACACTATACTATCATTGATATAAGATATATCTATAAAAAATCATCTCTCTCTATATATTTGTAGTGTTACTACACTTTTTTTTCTCTTACGTATATGTTTACATTGGGTCGGAAAAAATGATAGGAAGTTTTTATTCTGAAAACTAGATAACAGAAGGACAGCTGATTCGTTCATAATAATAAATTCACCCTATTGTTATGGAAACTTAGTTTTGGATAAAAATGATGAAAACTTTATTGTGTTGAGATTAAAATATAACAAAGAAGAAGAATTTCAACCCTAGTGAAATAATAAAAAAATATATATATTTGAAGTCGGTATATTGTTTAAGCTTCAAAAGATCATATTCTTAGAATGTTAAGGATCAAATGTATTAAAATAAAAATAAAAAAATATGTGTGTACATATTTTTTTTTGTAAAGATAAAAAAATACGAAATTTTTTATTTCTTCAACACATAAAAAAAATATTTCGATAAGCATTTTTAAAAAGAAAAAAAGAAAGAAAAGAGATGCGTGCTTTAAAAATCCATACCATTCTTTTTTTATTTCCAAAGAAATAAAAAGCTCTATTTAAAGAGAGAAACGAAATCAAAACAAAATAAAAAATAAGATCTCCTGACTTTCTCTCCCTTTAAATTATAGATAATATTCATCACGACACTACATTTGTATACATCATTTTTTACTAAGATTGTAACTAATTATAATGTACATGAACGTTGATAACAATGTGATGTACAAAAAAACGCCAGATGGTCTATATAACTAAACCTTAATAATAATGGGAGTTGCCCAACAGATTATGAAACCACTCAATATATTTTTTAATAAAACTGTGTTAAACATATAGAGTTTCGTGACGGTAAATATTTTCGCTTAACCTATACGTCCGATCATCGAATGGTATTAATTCAAAGTAAACAAACTCTACGCGGATGGTTTGAATAAATGTTCAAACTTAGACACGCAAATAATTTTCTTCTCTTTAAAAAACATCGCAGTGCAAAAAAAAACTTATACAGAATATGTTATGACGACATGTAGAGGAAAGAAAACATTCCACAATAGCAGACTTAACGAACTTCCTGCCTCACAAAACGATCTTTTCTTTACAAACAGTAAAAGAAAAATACCTTTCATTATGTTGATTAATTCACCAGCCGATGGCAGAGTCATTAAGATCCCCCTTATTTGTAATATTCGCTACTGCGAGAAAAACGGCCATAATAAGATACTTTTTTAGTACATTACCTTGCGTATAACTCGTACCAACAATTGCCAGACGTTAAGCGTGTCCGAGCATATAATCACATATTCACGTGCAGGCATTCAAACGACGTAAACATCGAAAAGAAAAATAGTTGAAACTTACCTTGCTTCCTACTGAATCTTTGATATCCAATATTGTATTCTCCGATGCAATATCATTCATATTAGGCAAAACCCTAGTAGAAAAGAAGGAGCCATGATGAGAAAGCAAGAAGTTCAAGCAGATAGAAAAGTTTAAGGTGAATGTAGAGAGCAGCCACCAACTGCTCGAAGAATCAAAACCATGGACCGTGAAGCGGACAGCGCCCCGTAGAAAATAAAGAAATTAATTCACACCAAGTAACACGTCATACGTAGTAAACAAAACAAAACTGACAGCTGTTGTTAGCCATCAAACTAAAAAATGTTCAAATATTAACCATAGGAATAAACAGAGAGCGAGTTTTTAATAAATTCTTTTCAAATGGCGTTTTTTTTAAACATTACTAAGACATGTTTTCATTTAACGAGAAAACAATACAATAAATTTAAAAGCGGGATCAGAACAATTAAAAAAATAAATATTAACAAGTCGATTTAAAAAGAGAAGTGACCAACTCTTGAAAGAAGTTATAAAGCGAGTTAAAACTTGTGGCGAGTTATAATAAATCTAAATTGATAACAACAAAACGATAGTAGAAAAACGAGAGGGGTATCTAGGAAACATGTGTAGATGAAATTCATTACAGGAAAAGTGTAAGAACAAACAACAAGCTCATATATGCATTGAACGACCTCGGCATAATATTCGCCCACTAAGCGTTTAACTTTTATCGCGATATATACAGATGAGAAAACAAACGCAGAAAGGAATAAACATTGACGCGCGCGCGTTTTGTCGCCTCGAATTTTAACATGTGCGTCGAGCAAAAAATCCCTTACATGGATTAGAATTTCTATTTCTCAGTTTTACTTTTTAGAAATATTTTTCTAAATACTTATTTTTCGTGAATCTATTATTCGGCACAATTTTTATGTCGGGAGAAATCATAATTTATTTAAAAGCTAAGATAAATAAAGGTAATTTAAAGATTAAGTTGATCTTACAATTGAGTTTAAATATGGAGGGACAAACAGATCCAATTAGTGAAGAATTTTTTTCATTGAACCGGTATCAAGTGGGCTGTTAAAAGAACCCTGCGGTCTTGTATTTACAATTAAGTCAAATGAATTGTGAAATTCCGAACAATTAGAAAAACAAGCTATGCCGTCAATATGTTAATTATCATAAAATATTTAGGCTTGACTAACTCTTTAAAATGACTTTGATTCATAAAAGTTGGCTATCTTGGGTTGATTGCACGACTGGAGTACAATGAGAAATGGGACGAGCCAGTTGAGCAAAATCACCGTATGTTTACAACAGAGAGCAGATGGCATCCAATCCAGCATTGATTATTATCAATATTGGACCTCTATTACTCACAATTCAACTGCTGCTAAGATATTATATTGTCATGCCATATGCAATTGTGCATAACATTTTTTAATTAATGAGTTTATATTGTTGAATAGAAAGAACTATGTGTGTTTAAAATATCAGCTCATATGGTTATCCCAAAACAAAAGAACAACATAACAAATTAAAAGAAATTTTATCTTGATTTGATAAATCAAAACTCAGTTCAGTATAAGGTAGTCAGTCCAAAACAAGCCAAATAAAAAGTGCATGATTATGTCATTTGAGTCGCATTCTAAAATAATAAATAAACATATCAATACATAACAGACAAAAATGTTGTTTCAGATATATTTAATATGTGTGTATTCACAAAGTCCATTCAAATGTGTGGACTTAACTATGACTCACTTGAAATAGAAAAGATTTTCAAAATAAATCAGAATCATAAGAAATACACAAGCAGCGGCGTTTTAACTTATCAATTATTAAACATAAGTAATTGGTTTAAAAGAATATTGAAATACGTTCGTGAATTTTTTATGAATTTTTAATGTAAGAGTTTTTTTATGTATGATTAGAGTAGCAATGGGGAGTGGTAGCAATGGGGAGTGGTTGTAACGTCTTTAACACTTAAAAATTAATCAAGATGAAATTGAATGAGAGAGAAATGTGTACATTTTAATTAAAAGAAAAAACATCTTGAGAAAATCATGATTGGATTTGACTGATTGTGGACTCCCCGGATTGATAAACGACAACGATTATTTTTTTGGTCAAAACTAATTATTCTTCCCTGCATTTTTGCTTCCTCTTGATATTTTCGTGGTAGAATAATAGAAAAGCATTATTTATTCCTTATTACCTTATTTCTCTCAGTTCTCGCCCCACCCCTTAATAGACCCTGGAAAGAATTCAAACAATCGCGAAAAACAAACCAAGAGGTTTTTAAGAACCAACTTTTGAGGTGCGTAAATTTCAATACACATCAGGGCCAGGGGGCCAGAAAGGAAGTTCAAAAGTTTTTTTAAACCTGATTTAATCTAAACACTATCTAAGCCCAGTGGCGGATCTGGCCGAATTTCTGAGTGTCTTCAAAAGTGATATTTACCTCAAGCTAAAAATTGAAACATTGAAAACGCATACTTCAGGGCCTATTTTCCCTCATTTCCCTCATATTTTGCCCTCATCTGGAACCAAGTTTAACAATATTTAGGGCCAACTTAGTCTTAAATAATGAAAACCTGCCGAAAAAAAAATCTTTTCTTATCAAAAATGAGTGTCTTCATGAAGACACTGAAGACACTCCAGATCCGCCACTGACACCAGACACTCTAAATTAGTGCTTTGACTTCTCAAATCACTCTCTTTATTTAGTGGCCGTTTCTTTCTGAAATATTGCTACGTGGTCTCTTTTTTATTTATGTATTCGCAGGTCTATTTTCTCAAGCCATGTTCCCTTTATCATGCAGCGCAGCTTAATGATCGATAGAAATTAATTTCGGTACTAAGAATATTCCTGTATGAAAATGATACCTCGTTTCAATACCTTACATTGATGTGAATATTAACATTTGACCTAAATTTGGCCTTAGAGAATGGATTTACTTGTTTTTTTGGGTCAGGAAATCCACAGCATTAACAACTAGAATCTTCTAACAATAAGAAGCAAAAGTGCAGATTCTGCATTCCATGTGTATCAGTTTAAGGTTTCAAGCGTTGTGATGCTCGATGTAGGGGTTCTCTGGATGTGAGGAAAGCACATGGTAAATAGAATATTTCCAAGAACCACAGTTTTGGAAAAAAAAAATGCAGAATAAAACAAAAATCCGCCCGCCCGCAACAATTTTTTTCATGACTCAGGGCGCAAAAATAAAGTTGTTTTTTTTGCGCGGTATAACGAGCATAATTTAAAACACCCTGTCCAACACACGCGCTAATAGCGGTGCGCGACGGACGAAACCTTTTAGCAGGGACAGCCTCGCCAGAAAAAAAGAGCCGAAGAGGGTTTCGGCAGACTTATGTTCCTTATATCCTGTCTTCACCGAATCCTTCCCATCTTGTATCCGATTGAAAAAAAAATCGTTTTAAAAAGCTACACTGTGTGACTATGAGCATCTGAACATCTGAATGATTTGACGAAATAAGCAAGACGAATAAATTATGACGAAATCTGTTTTCATCATTCTCTGTCATAATTAGTGCTATTTATTCAAAGTGCGGTCACGTTGACACGGTTAGATAATATACAAAACCTTTTTGATGAAATCATAATACATTAATTATTCATGATCAATTTTTTAATAATACTAGTGCAGTGGTTTGCACACAAAATCACCGTGTGTTCTCCAAGAGGTAAACTACTTTTGACCTAATTTTTCTTGCAAAAATAACATACAGGTCACAATCATAGGTCGAGAATATTATCCAATGCTCAGCATTGTGGGTCGGTAGTCCTTGCCAAATGCAATGGAGTTTTAATAATATAATTTCTTCTTGCTATCGTCTCCCTTGGCAGTTTTGAACCAAATTTGTGAGGAGGTCGGGAAGGTGTGGGGGTCGGGAAGGTGTTAGGGGGTCGGAACATTCATTTTTCTGCCATTTTTTGATCTCGTCTTGTATCAATGTATTTATTTTGCCATACTGTAATCTTCGAGATTTGTATTGACTTGAATTATCAATAAAAAGAAACAAGCCTGTAGCTGTAGCTAGACAAACACTGCAAGTGGGCGAAATAAGAAAGATGAAGAAATCAGGAATCAATGTCTAAACTCTTTTGGTGACCTCAAGGGGCGCAGCCCCCAGAAACTCTTAAAATGTAGACGGTTATAAAGGGTCAAATTTTTCACATTTTCCCTGATTGCTCCATTGCCAGATGGCTAGGTATATCGTCGAATGAAGAACAGATGAAACCACAAGACAAGAATGAGACGGTTTGGTTTGTGATGTTTAATTTAATTCAGACATAATCATGTCATATCAATAACATACAGCGAAGTACAGAAATGTTGTTTCTTTCCATTTATAATGATGAGTCTGTGTAAGGCACAGTATGTGATAGGGCCATCTCAAAACGGTTTTCATTTTTTAAGAGAAAATGTCTGTTTAGCATTTACCCCCACCCACCCGCACCCCACCCTCGTCTTAACAGACATTTTCAGTTAAAAAAGATGAAAAC
>JAUKPT010000753.1:0-17926 GCA_032273505.1 Nanomia bijuga
GTGTATTATGTCAGATGGCCATAGTTCAAGGTTTGACCCTGATGTCCTTCGTTTCATGGAGAATAATGAAAACTTTATATTCATTGGGCCTCCTGACACAACAGGAGTTACTCAAACTTTAGATCAGATAAATCAGGATCTACACACTTGTTACCGTGGTAATAAGGATCTTATTTATGATCTAGATGGAACCATAAACAGAGACGGGTTTATGAAGATTCTTTCTGAATCATGGCCTAAATGGGCTCCACCTAAGTCAATAATAGATGCTGCTAAACATGTTGGTATATCGGCCATTGGACTAGATGTCGATTGGATGGACTCTGCTAAATTTGAAAGCGCACGTCTGTTATTAGAAGGACCAGCACCCGCTCCTTCAGATGTTATCACCCCTCCAGTCGGAGTACGGAAGTATTCCAATAAATGGTACAAAGCAATGTACGAAGAATCGGAAAGATTACGTTTGAGCGCTTCCGAAGAGCAGATCCAAATCGAGAAAGTGCCTGGATTGCTGGAGGTAAAGAAGGCACGACCAATATCTAAGAAGGTGGTAAAAATAACTCAGGTCCATGGATCACTAAAAGGCCAGCAAATATTAGAGAAAGTATCAGAGTTAGAATCACAAGCTGAAGAAAAGAAAAAGGTCAAAGAAGCTGCTCAAGAAAAGAGAAAAGTTGAAATGGAAATGTTTTTCAGATGTAAGTCGGCTTGTGTGTGCAATGAGTCACCTTGTTGTGCCTCTAGATTAAAGCAGTGTCCATCTTGCTCAGATGTGCTGAAATCAGTATGCAGCAAATTGAAGTGTCGAAAGCAGGATGGATCAAAGCCGACAATGATAACCGTTAAACAGAAAGCTCGTAAACGAAATTTGGTGCTTGCTGATGAGTCCTGTGACATTTAACTACTTATGTGTATATAGATTATTTGTGTTTTGAATCTAATTTGTGTTTTTAATCATCAGATGCAGTTTTATTGATATCTTTTAAAACATTTATAAATCCTATGATTAGGGACTACAAAATGTCTGTCAGTAGTAACCTGATAATCAGAGCAATTTACTCGGATGAATACCTCCTTAGACCCCATTCAATCTTTTTTCTGTAAGAGGAGCCCCTGTGCTTGTGTTTTAACCTGGGTTTTGATGACTTATATCCTAATGATGAACGCCTAGATCGATTTATTAGAAATTTCGATTCTGTTTCTTTCGTTAAATGGGATAGATTCATGCCTTTCACAAGCCCATTTTGTGTTTTTTTCACTGGATTCTATAAGAGTAATCTTTCTAGAATACAAAAATATCAAATTACGTAAAAGAATCGTTTTTTATACTACCGAAAGTTAGATTTAGTGACAACCTACGATTTGTAGTCCGCATACATTTTGCAGTCCGTTTACTGTAAAGCTCGTTATGTTTTTTGGATTCGCGTTCATACTTTCAATACATTAGGTCATTATTTAACCGTACACAACATCCACAATAACATAAAACAATATGTTTTATAACCATTAGATATACTAACTGTGATATTATTAATGATATTAGTAGATAGGCATTTAACGCTGTTAATCGATCGATTTTCATCACTTAATCATCATTATGGCGACCAAACAGAGACGAAATTCGTCGTCAATACACAATCCCATGACGCGAGTTAACTCGCGAGTCGACTCGCTACACCACTCGCGAAACTAACGTCATATAATGACGTCAAATAAATTATTCTCGGACCTTTTTTGTTTTTCGTCGTGACATTTTTTTTCATTCCTGATTACGAAGTCAATTGAAAAACAAGTTTTATCTTGATTCGTAAGGTGTGAGAATTTGCATTTGCAAGTGACCATTTATCGCGGCGACTTTACAGCGATTATTCATTTGCGATGTCTACTGTAAGTACTACTTCCTTCTTCTTGTCTTTTTCACTCTTTTTCATTTTCTTCTATTGTTTTATCGTTGAAATGCAACGCAATAGATCATGTTTTATGAGAAATCATAAATATTGGAACTCGGACAAATAAAAAAAATGAACCGTTTAATTTAACTAAAAAATAGTTCTTTAGTGTCATTAACAAGTCTTACGGACTAGAATAGAAAAAGTTGCAAAAAACGCATCTGAAACCTTGTGTACGTATAGACGTGAAAACCAAGAGTGGGATGCGTATTTTGTCACAACTTTTCTAGAAATGCAATTGAAAGGACTATAGCATAATCATCAAATAATCATCTCAACAGGCGTTATATATAAGCATTTAAACAGCGTAGATTTTATAAACTTTATTTAAAAACCCGTGTAATCCTCCCTCTTTATTTCCTTTTCAGGTATATTCCAATGAATTTATTGTTTCAAACCCGGACGTCCAAATTCCCGGGCCATCACTTATTCCGAATGAGTTGATGAAAAAACAGAGCGTCACAAACCATCTCGACAACGTTTACGTACAAAAAGTTCTTTCGCGCGAAGAACTAGTTCAAAACTATGCGCAAGAAAAGAAAGTTGGACATCTTTCGGGTCAGCTAGCTTCTGCCTGTCAAAATGTCGACAATGAAATCGCACGTCATAAAATGATATTGCGGGAAAAAGATGAATCCTTGCGTCAGCAGATTGCTGAACGGGAACGCGTCGAATCTCTTCTCACGGTTGCCGAACGCCAACTTGTGTCTGTGAAAGAATCCAACACTCACTTGAGAAATGAAATCGAGCATAACAACAAAAACGCGCATTTGATTTCGAAAGAATACATGAGCGCTATCGAAAAAAATCAACAAACGTCTTCCAAGTATGAGCATTTCGAAGACGATCGAAAACAGATGAACCAGACAATCGAAAGTTTGAAACGTGAACTCGATCAAACAAAACATCTTAAACGAATGGTCGAAGAGAAACTTGAAACTGCTGAATCAGCAAATGTTCGATTTCTCAATGGTGGTACTCATCAACATACTGGATCCTTTGGTTCTACTAACAGTGCTGCGACTGTTGAAAAACTCATGATTCTCAACAGCAAGTTGAGAGAAAAATTGAGCGTTAAGGAACGTCTTCTTGAACGAACTACAGTTGCGTTTAACGATTTGTTGTATGATTACAAATACTTGTATGAAGAAACAAAGAAAGCTTGTGCTAAAAGTGACATCCGCGCAAAACAACTGTATGTTAACGATCGTTACGATAAATGGAGTGCGTACAACACTGCATATCAACAGCCCAGTTCATCTACAACACCAAAAGGTGATGCTTTAAGTGGTACTATTCATCTACTAAAACAACAAAATGGAGCTCAGTCTGATCGTCAAATAAGTGAAGTCGTTTCTCGTATGCAAGACCAACTTGAGAAGATGACGGTGCGTAATGATGAGTTGAAATTGGACAACAAATCACATGTCGTTGAAAACAAGAAGATGCTTGCTTCGATTAAACATCTGCAAACAAACATTGATCGCGCTGATGTCTACTTCACTGAGTTGGAGAATTTGAAACATCAGTTGAGCATCAAGGAAGAACAGGCTAGTGTCCATGATGCATATATAAAGAGTTTGAAAGACAACTGTAACGATCTCGTTCAGAAAGTTCAGAACGAACATAGTCTGCGTATTAAACAACTCGGTGAATATCATTCTATGCAAAGTGAAGTTGATCATTACAAGGATATCATTGCTCGCAACGAGAAGGACAACGATGAAAAAGTTGCTGATGCTAATCAACAAAACGACGCTTTTGATAACAACGAATTTCGTAAAGAAGTTGCTGTAATGTTAGCGGAGAACTTTAACAAGTGCAAATCTATTGTGGCCGATGCTACTGCACAAACACAAAATAACAACAAATGCATTTCTGAACAGAAATCTTCACAAGAACTAATGATGATTGCAGAATTAAAAAGAAAGATTATGATGTACGAAGAAGATCGTAAAGTTGCAGCTGAACCTTCAGCTCCACCAGCTCCTGTTATTTATAATAACTCTTATACTGTGTCTGGTGATGGTGTAACAGAAAAGAAGAACAACTCTGATAATCCTGAATACCATCCAGTTGTCAAGAATCTTGAAAAAAAGATAAAGCAATTGAGTGAACAGTTAATTGAACAAAAAGAAGAACTTGTTAAGGAAAGATTAGGGAAGCGAGAAGAACTGAACTGCTTAGAAATGAATAATTTGAACGACAAACTTGAAAAGGAAGTAGAGATGTTAAATGCGCGTTTAAATCATGCTGAGCATCAGAAACAAGATCTAGATAAACGATTGAATAACAAGCAACAAGAGTTGCTTAATGAGCTATTAGCCAATCAGAAGCAAGTTGCAGAAGAGCAAAAAAATGACGATTCAGCTGTAATGGATTTGAAACATCAGATAGATAAATTGAATTCAAAGCTAAAATACATGGAAGATGAAAAAGAGGCTTTGAACAGTAAGGTAGATGATACTCAACAAGAACTTCTAAGTGTCAAATTGACTGCTAAAAAGAAGAACGTTGATAATGAGTACGTTTTGAAAGGCAAGGCAAGTCTCAAAAAGGACATTGATGAATTAGGTGCACGCATCGCATCCGTTGAATCTCACGAACAGGATTTTAACGACCGATTATATGACACACAACAAGATCTTCTCGGCGCACGACTCGCTGGTCTGCGATCCCATGAAGAGAGCATAAAAAAATTCAATTCTGATTTGAAAGAACTTGAAGAAGAAGTGACTATGAATGTACAACAAGAGATTAAGCAATGTCGAGAAAATGTCGAAGAAAAGATCGGTATGGTCGAAGGTCTTCGCAAACGAGACACATCGAGAATCGTCAAACTCAGAAACCGTCAGAAAGATGCTTTAGCAAAACAACGTGACGATTTCGCAAAGTTTGAACATGCGCAGAGACAATCAATTACCCGTCTTGAACGCGATGTTTTTTGCCCGAAAATGCCCGAGCCTGAAAAGGTTTTGGATAACCATGTGACACAAGATGTCCGTAATAAGTTATCCGCTCTTAGTGGTGTTAATGATAACAGATTCAATGCTGTTATGGATTTACAAGAGCGCGCCTATGCGACTCTCTGCGATCGACTCGATCGCTTGGAAGGAGATCTCAGTAACAACAAATCATCGTCTAAACAAGGCAAAAAAGTTGAACAGTTGAGACAGCGTGTACAAGAGCTCGAACAGAGTCTTAGACATAATAATCATAACAACAACGTCCGTGTTGTTGTTAGTGACCACAACCCAAATACAGATCGTGAAGTCGAACAACGGATCAGAGAGTTAAAGGAGAAGCACAGCAATATAGAGAAAGAAAAGCTGAAAGCGTTACAAGAATCCGCTGATAAGAAGGATGAAACTATTTCCTCTTTGATCACAGCAGTAAAGAAGCAAGGAGCCACAAAAACAGAGGATAATAAGTAAGTATTTTCTGTTTCATTTTTATGCATTTGAACCTCAAAAAGTTATAACTATTTTTTTGTTATAATCTCTTATAGAAGCTTTACAGATTACATGGTATATTTTATTAAATCAAGCATAAGCTTCTGTAATCGATAATTTGTTCAACCTGCATCATTATCATCATTACCTTCCCTTTAAACCAACAAAAAACTAACCAAATATTTTTTTCTTTTTTAGAATCCAGTTTATCACTACGTGGAACATGAACCGCGGGAATGACTCAGCAAATTCTGCAAATTCTGATGCTGAGAAAAAGATCAACTCAGCTGCTCCAATTACTTGTGTCTCGACAAGATCACCTGCAATCAGTGACATCAGTTCAACTGAAGACGAGTTATTTGTACCAAAGTCAAGCTCTGATGAAAAGATTGTCCTTTCATCAAGACGTAGAAAATCTCGAAAAGTCAAATCTGACAAAGCTATTGAAAGAAAATTATCTAGTAGTAAAGTTGAAGCTCAAGGAGGTTCTCAAGAGCATGCGGGTAACACCCCACGTGCACGCGAGATCCAACAAGAGCCAAAGGCAGATAAAGGCATGCCCAAAGCTGAAGTGGGGTCTCGAGATCACACGGTTAATCAATGTGAGAGCGAGTCTTCACAGACGCCCATGGAACACCTTAATCGAAACAATCTCGTAGCAAAGACTGTCAGTAGTGCAAGTGATAGTGATGCTTCTGCATCATCTAAGAAATCTGAGAAATCATCAAGTATTGATAATGACTTTTTTGGTATCGAGCCAGCAGCTGCAAAGCCTGTTAAATCCTCAATGAAGAAGTCATCAAGTGCGGAGGGAGTATCATCAACTGACGATGTTCCAGTTGTTAAGTCTAAAAAGACTCCAAAGAAGATTCAGAAGGCACCATCGTCGTCTGAAAGCGAAGAAAAATCCTCTGGTGAAGAGGTTAAGCCAAAGAAGGTCTCAAAGAAAGTTAAGAAGCCTGCTGCTAAGTCTGCTGAGAATGAAACAGATGTTTCATCTGCTGATAATGCTCCAGCAAAGAAGATTTCATCAAAGGCAAAGAAACCTGCCACGTCTATTGGTAGTGATGTATCATCTTCTGGTGATATTCCTGAGAAGGCTTCAAAGAAGGGTAAGAAACCATCTAAACCCGTTGCAAGCCAAGACGAATCTTCTGAGGAAGATGTTAAGACCAAGAAATCAACCAGTAAACCTACTAAAGCTGATAAATGCGAAGAAATTTCTTCTGAAGAAGATATTAAGAAGGTTTCAAAGAAGAAGAAGGCTAAGCCCGTTGAAAGTGAATCTTCGGAGGAAGAGGTTGTTGCGCAACCAAAAAAGGCCACTGATGTAAAAAAGAAATCTTTAAAAGATATTGCAGAAGAAAGGGATGGTACAGATACTTTACCTCCACCAAAGACATCTGGTAAACAAAAGACAACTTTGAAACAGCTTGAAGAAGTTATCTCTGACAGTGAAACTCCTGCATTGCCACCATCAGGAAAACAAAAGAAGGTTGCTGATGTTGCCTCACGTGTACGCGCAACCTCGTTTGATCTCAAACTGAGTGACACAGAGAATGCTGGTTATAAACCAACACAAACCGCAGCAGTCGCACCTGCTAAGAAGAAACTTCCAATTTGGTTACAACCTACACCTAAGCCGGAAGACAAGTCTGCCGAAAAGCCAGCTGTTGCTGCGCCGATCCCACGCCGATCTGATAAAGAATTGCCGATCTGGTTACAATCGAGTTCCTCAAAAGCGGTTTCTGAAAATCTTGCTGCCGACACATCAGTCAAAGACGTTCCAAAAGCCGGACGTCGTCGTACTTCGTTATACGCCGAACAGAATGATGTCCCTGATTGGTTAACGCCATCTAACACACCGAAAAAAGAAGAGCCTGTTGTCCGGAGAAATATGACAAGCAGACGATCGATGACAGCTGAACAAGTCATTGCAAACGCACATGGAAGTTTTGCTACAACAAATACACCATCCGTTGATTCAACTGCTCGTCGAAACACAATTCATTATAGTGAACCATATACATCACCAGATGTTCATGCCTCATTCTTCGCAAACAGCACGAAACGCCGAAACACAATTGGTGGTCGAGCTGCAGACAAGAAGTTTTAATTTATTTTATTATTCCGTATACCTTTTTAAACATTTTTTTTACCGGTTAGTTTTTTTAGTTTTTTCTCAAAATATTACAAAATAAAAAATTGTAATATAATTATGTTGTATTTTTGTATTAATGGTCATTAATGTTTTTAACATGATATGTGCTTTACTGGTTTGACAGCAAAAGTATCAAAGGGACTATTCTTAACACTTTTTAAGTCGGGCTGGGTATAAAGTCGCTGCAGTATCCTCATGAACAACTGTGTAGTGTATTTGCCTTATCTTTCATGGAATCAAGGAAGGCTAAAAAGCAATGATACTCTTTCGTACTAAAAAGCAATGGGGGAAATTTCTTTAAGTTGGGGAACAATTTGAAAAATCGCAATTGACACCCTCCTACAATTAAAATGGCAAGGCAAACAGCAAATACTTTTTTATTTCTAAATTCATTGAATCCCTTGAATCAGAATCGTGTTCTATTTTTTGTCACATTTATGTTTTGGTTGAATGTGATCTCTAGGGTCTAGGGTCTTGATTTTAGACGAGTGTCACTTTGGCACTCTTGAACAATTTGAAGTAATGAGAAAAATCCAAGATAAAAAAGATGTCTTCATAGTTGTCAAAAATTCAAATTTGATAATTTGGCAATCAATGAGGTGAAATTGACTCGTTTTCAGACCTCCATAGCTCTATAACTTCTTTATTCTTTACCTCTTGGTGTCAGTATTTTATTGATTTGCTTTCCAACTTTATGATCTTTGACAATATTCATTTTCTTCACTATGGAAAATCTGCCTTTCTGGAATTGAAATATTATGCCAAAATGCTTGAGTGCCAAAATTTCACTTATCGGAAATTGAGTCTGCGAATGAAGAAGGAAATAGATATTGCGCTGAACATTTTCAAATTTCGTTATAATTGTTTAATCAGTACAAAATCTGTTAATAGTGTGGTTTAGATCAAGCAACCGCATCACTCTCGTTCCCAGTGCTTTAATCGAGGGCCTTCAAAAGAATCTCTACGATTGCCTTGGATTCGAGTTTTGCAATATTTTGATTTCTCAGATCAAAGTTTCAATATCAATCAAAAACGCATTCCTTATCAATTCTATTCATTGCACACTGACAATGCAACATTATTTTTAGAGTCAAGTAAAACCGATCTAATTGTGAGATAAAAGTCACTCAGAAACGAAAGAAGTATACCAATCACGAATGAAACATATATTTATAGAGTAATTACGTTCAAAAGGAATGTTAAAATCTTTTTACTTGTACTTCTGGTGGAAATCTATCTCATAACAATAGATATTAATTAGTGTCAGTTTATAGGACAGTTCATCTTTGAAAGTTATTTTACGTATGGCAAGTGTTTATGTCGAGTCAAAACTCTGGAGAAGATCAGAATTTTGGAAAAGATACTTTTATGATGCGCACGATTAAATTTGTAAGGAGTAAAATTGTAAGATGGCAAGAGGATAAAGGAAAAGAAAGGGGTAAATCACTGTTGAGAATTCTCGAACACCTTCGCGAGAAATCTTCCTTTTTTTTTCAGAAATTTCATATAAGTTTTATTGTTTAAAGAGAAATTTCGTACACTCTTTCAGAGCCAAAATCCGCTGTTTGATCTGTTAAAATTTACATCATCATGAAAATCTAAAATTGTTTTTTGTTTAAAATGCCATATATTCTAGTTTTGTCTAAATTAAGCATCACGGAAATATTTGAACCAATCATATATTCATGATATAGTTTTTAACTAATCAAGTAGCAGATTTATCCACTATTTCGAGATAACCACTACGAAGCAAGTACTTTAGAGTTACCGTAAAGAGTTAGTATCAGCCCATTGGTTTGTATATCCTTTGTTATCTACACTGCACTCCATTACAAAATGAGGACACTTTGTCCATTCTAATTTCTTTTTCAGGGATGATAGGTATTACGATGCAGAGCATGAAGCTGAAAATTCAATGAATAAAAGAAAATATCAAAGTAATAAAAAATAAAAAATTGTTGATGAAAATTATCGCGATTATATCAAAAATCAACCAGGGTAGTTATTATAGAAGCTACACTGCAATTGTACTATTGCTTATTTTCTGTGTTTTGAACTATTTTTGTGTGAAAGCACGGGGGCAGCGGTGACAACTCCTCTCATTGCCCTTTTTCTGCGGGGGCAATACGGGGGCAGTGTAATGTCTTTCTTAAATATTCCTCTTCTTTATATTCGTCGATTTTTAGTTTTTAATTCTTTTAGCAGTTCTTATTCTTTTTTTATTCTTTTTTTTATATTCTCTAATGCAATATTAGAACAACAGTTTCAAACTTTTTGTATATGAATGATTTCAAAACTTTCAACAACAAAAACTATGTAATAAAGAATTTAAAAACTTTCAAAATTTTCTAAAATATGTTTTTGTCAATAATAACATTGAAAAGTAGGGTTTATATCCAGCATGAATAGTTCTCTCATGATGAATCAAACAATCAATCAATTAATCAATCAATCAAATAATGGTGCACGTACACTGTGTAACTTCGATAGACTTAAATCAAGCCTCTTTGATATTTCGTTAAAAACATCAAGTAGAAAAAACAAGGAAGTATTTGTGTCGTATTTATTAAAATTCGCGTTGTATAAATTGCGTATTCGAATGACAATTTAAGTCGTTGTGTAATCTAGATTTTGTTACATTTTTATTTCTTAAAAGACAATGGCTCGTTAGAAAGGAAATTAAGAGCTTGAAATTGTTCTATAAAAAATATTTCCAACTTCTTCAAAGTAGGCCATGCTTCATTTCAAAACTTTTGCTAATAACAATTATATCGCTGTGTGCGCTTTGCGATCAATTTTACTTAAAAACATCAACCATTGGATAATTAGTTCGTAAGTTACATAGCTTAAAGTGGAGTCCACTCTACCCGAAAATAGCTCAAGATACAGCGAAATACCAATAGAATTGCAAAATTAGACACACTTTTGAGAGCAAAATAGCAAACCAGTATGTACTTTCTATACTATTTTTATAAGCTTTTTCATTTTTCGATTCTTTTTCTCGATTGTACAAGCCATATTTTACCCAGTATATAATTATTCATAGAGCCTACTTTCAAAGGTGTATGACAGTGACTTATAGATTACTATACAGTTGTCAATGACACATATTTATTTCATCTTCAATAGGCGATTCATCACACGTCATTTCCAACTAGAATCGCCGGAACATCCAACAATCACTTTCATCATGAAAACATCAATTCCAATCAAAACGGAAAACTTGATATTTCTCAAATGATAATGAAAAAAAAATGTACATTGACTTTTTTTGAAAGTTGAACAAAATTCTATTCATACATTTTGTTTTCAAAAAGAGAAATTCTTAATTAGACTTAACACGGCTATAAATACGTAACATTGTAAGCCCTTTCTAATTACTATTCTCCGAACACAATAGTGATACCACACCCAGTGTGAACTAGACACACCCTTTGAATACATTTCAAAGGAACATTCTTTCAAGCACGAATTCAATTCATTGTTCAATAATGCATTTCAAGTGGTGTACTATTCATCTACCACAATTCTCAATTCACAAGGGAATATCAATTTCTTTGTCAGCCCCTGAAACGAAAGGTTGATGGTTTGTTGATTAATTAAGTATTGTGTTGTGTTTTTTTATGTTGAAACTTATGAAGAATAAGTTGAGTCATTTTGAAGTTTGTATCTAGAAGAATCTTTCTTCACTTTTCTTCTTTTTCATTAAAATTGACACTTTGTTTGTTCATTTTAACCTTATGATTTGTGAAGCAGAAATGTAATCTTTATTTTTTCTCTAGGTACAAGATAAAATTAACGAAGAACCAAAGTGCAGTATAATCTTTAATCTTATAATTTTCAAGAATTGTTTTTTTGTTTTTCTTTTTTGAATTATATTTTGTTCTAAATTTCATGTTTAACATAATTGATTAAGTTTCTTTTTTTTATCTATTTATCAACAGTCAATAGTGTCGTTCAATAAAGCGGATTTAGCTGTGACACTTATGGGTTGTTATGATGCTGATGAAGAAAGATTCAAGAAGAATATTATTTTCTATTCAACTTCTTCTATAAAAACTATATTTTTTTCATTTCAACATTATAAGACTAAGTTGTGGGATAGGTTACTTGATGAAGCGGGAATAAATGGGCTTTACTTTTCTGAACGACTTTTATAGAACATAGAATCTAATTGCGGTATAACATTTCATTATAACTTTCAAGATTTGCTTTATTCTTTGAGTTTTATTTCGTCCTGACCTTCACAATCGAGAATATTGATCTTTTAATTTGTTCACTTCCATTCTGCGTTCACAAACATGGCGGATTGACATATTTCAACAAAATTGTTTTATATTCTTTATATAAAGTTTTAGTCCATGTTAACAACTACCTATTCGGATGAGTAGTCTGTTAGGCTAAGCTAAATTGATCTAGAGATTTGCGTCTCAAGGAAGAAAAGTCCAATGCGCTATGCGTTTTATCAGAAGTCTTTCTACCACTGTCAGCGCTGTTTTATTTTAAATTACTTAATGCTGGATGCAGCAATAAATCTCTATTTCAAATTTTCGTTGGCATTAGTGATGGTAAATGTAAGATGATGGAAAATGGAATGGACAAAAATATTTGATAACAGTTTGAAAGTCAAGATTTAGAATAATTTTGTAATACATTGATATGAGAAAAATTGGATAGTCAGTTAGTACTTGGCGGGACACTAGATGAGACATAATCCCTCTAAGTTCAAAACCTTGATTTAATTGACTATAAATTGAACAATGCAATGACGTCATTAAGACTAGCATTGCCATGACATATTTTCGTTTATTGTAACGTATGTTAACCTCCAATTCATAATACTATTTTCATCTTCAATCTTTAATTTTGTTTCTCATAGTATTTCTACCTGTAAGTATGATTTGACTAAAAGTATCAAACAATATGCTTTTACTGTTATGATATATTTCTTTTTAGTACAAAGATGTTCTCAGCGGTTAGACACTGGCTAGATAGGTTAGGTCAGTGTTTAGCAAAACTTTACATGTTTCCTGTTGATTTCTTGCGTTATACTGATTAGTTTTTAAACAAATAAATTCCAATGTCAAGATTCGAAGTCTGTCTATTTCTTCATATTTGTTTTATTCTATCTTTTAGCTAGATATCATACATAACAAACCATAACCATGCCGCGTGGGGGAAGGATTGCTGCTGCTAAACAAGCCAAATATGAGGCTACTTTGGAACGTTTAACACAAGCTCAGAAAGAGCTCGAGGCTAAAAAGTCTGAACAAAAAGCCATTTTAGATCGACTGAATGGCGTACAGGAAGACTTGGCAGCAAAACAAGCCGAACAGAAGAAATACGAAGAAAGTCTTGGGAAATTATCAAACGCACAAAAGGATCTTGAAGCAAAGAAGGCTCAACAAGTAGAATACGAGAAGAAACTAGCTCAACTGACGGAAGCACAAAAGGCCCTAAAACTTGAAACGGAAGAGAATGAAAAATACGTTGAAGCGAAGATGAAACTCGAGGTAGCCCAGAATCAACTCGAGGAACAACAAACTGAACAGCAAGCCACTCTGGCTCGTCTACGAGAAGTAGAAAAGGAGATGGAGTCGAAAGCATCTGAACAAGAATCGTACGTTGATTCGCTTGACGATCTCACAGCGCGAAGAGACGCGCTAGTCGCACAAGTCGACGAACACGCAAAGTATCAAGAGAACCTGAAACGTTTCGCTGAGGTGAAGAAAGAATTAGAAGAAAACGAATTGCGACAAGCAGAATATAACGATGCGTTGGATAAAATCAATTCTGAAGACACGATGGCTAAATTAACCGCAGCTGAAAAAGCTTTGGAAGAGAAACAGCTTGAACAGGGAGAATATCAAGACGCTTTAACGAATCTTAAAGCCATGCAGAAAGAACTGGCTGATAAAAGGGCTGAATTGAAAAAACATGAAAGTACATTGGGTGAATTGAGCGAAGAAAAACAAGAGCTGAAAGAACAAAAGGAAGAGCTTGAAAATACGCTCAACACGGTAGAAAAGGAAAAGACGGAGATTAAGAAAGCAATAGATCAACATGAAGACAAATCTGAAGAAACAACAGCTAAGGAGAAAACTGAAGAGAATTGTGAAGACAATGTAGAAGAAAAAAATGAAGAAGAACCTCAAGAGAAGACTACTGTAGAACAACCTCAAGAAAAGACCGAAGAAAAAACTGAAGAAAAAACTGTAGAATAGATGATTTAGGTTAAGATAGATACAATTGAAATTTATTGAATGTTGAATTCACTATTAACTATTAACTTTTATGAATAAATTATTGTTAATATTTTAAGTTATTTTAAAGAACTTCATGTTCATATAATAATGATTATAATTGATGTCTCGCAAGTTTTATTCTTTTGTCTGATTACATTGATACATACCCCATTTTAGCAGTGTAGACCCCAAAGATCTAGCCGACTTCGAATTATGAGTTACCCCTCAAGGGTGCCCCTATTTATTTGGGACCCCAACGCATTGAAAGAAACGAAAGGTGGGATGCATTTCGTTGCTTGGTATGATCGCAGTTTCGCAGTTGTTTTGCATAATGATTATTCACTTCATTTGATGAATTACCAAAATGAGGGTATTATGATTTGTGAAGGTACATTTTTATGCACTTTTATATATGACTATATTTATTAGGGATATCACATATCTCAAAAGCAACATAGATCAAGTGGTTAGATTTCGAGTAAATCGCGAAAAACCTCTAAAAATTGAGGTTTTCGTACAATATCGCAAAAACAGTGTCGAAAATTAAAAATTGGGCTCTGTCAGATTTCTTAAGATTAAATTCTACATCTTCATATTAATTTTTAAAAAAATCCACTTTGTAGATATTCGTTACATTTGGGATGACAGACACACGAATGGACGGACACACTTCTTGAGATTATAGCTCTGGTAGAACCGGGCAATTAGTTTTTTCATATGATATCTGAGCTTGTTTTATGGTTATTTCCTCTCTTTGTTCACAGTAAAATTCTACGTGCAAACCCAAATCAAAATAGATTTATAAAATAGTAGCCATCAGAGGTTGAAAATAAAAACAACTACAATTAAAACAAGATCAAGATTTGGTTTGTTGGGCCCAGGTCGCTTTTCCGACAGGTCGCTATTCCAACAGGTCGTTATTCCAGCAATTGCACTACCAAACATGGTTCGATATTCCGACATATTTTTTCTCTATTTATACGGTTCAATATTCCGACAGGTCGAATTTCCAACAGGTCGTTATTCCGACAGTTTTACATTCTTTTAAATTCAAATCAAATCAATAGTTCGTTATTCTGACAGGTCGTTATTCAGACAGTTATGCATATCGACAATTCTCTGAAATTAAATCAAAATCGCTAGTTCGATATTTCGACAGGTCGTTAGTCTGACAGGTCGTTTTTCCGACAGGTCGTTAATCCGATAGGTCGCTATTCCGACAGGTCGATATTCGGACAGGTCGATATTCGTGCGTGTGTGAGTGTGTGTATTTTCTATCTATAGTTTTTCTTCTAGAAAAGAACTTGCAGAACTTGTAGAACTTGCCGTGACGAGTACATTAAGTCACTATATTAACATAAATGAAATAAGATAAATCAGTGCATCACTACACAAAACTAAGGAGGACCATTGAAATCCAAGGCAAAAACTAAGGTTAACCAAACTAAACTTGTGCAGAGCAAGGGCATGAATGTTTAGATTAGTTATTATAGGAACATTCAATTTCTGCTATGTGAAACTGATGGTATTGATAATTGTTTCACGGATATTTTTATTATCAGATGATGACCATAAAGGGATAATGCCTATGTATTTGCCAATTGGTTGAGGTTGTTTGGTATATATAAGTATCCTAATAACAGCAAATGCTAAATCCCCTATATGCTATGCAAAAAGGTGACAATTAAACATAAACTGATTTGTTGTTTCTGATTCAAGTCCACAGATGCAACAATCATTTGGAGTGTTTGCAAAGTTATGTCGATTTTTTATGGCTTCTCAAAGAACTTAGCCTAACTCGTAGTTGGAATAGGTATTTGATCCCCATTCGATTATGAACACTAATTAAAGGTCTTTTTTCTGGTCGAAAAAAAGCATTTACGTATGCTTCAACTCCAACTTCAATTTTTCCATTTTTTCAATTTTCTCTTTTAATTCATGAAATTTCAACTTTTTTAAATCTTAATTTATTTTTTGTCGGATTTTTGTCTGTCGGAATAGCGACCTATCGGAATAGCGACCTGTAGGAATAGCGACCTGTAGGAATAATGACCTGTAGGAATATCGAACTAGCGATTTTAATTTAATTTCAGAAAATTGTCGATATGCAAAACTGTCGGAATAACGACCTATCGAAATAACGTCCTATCGGAATAGCGAACTATCGATTTGAATTGAATTTAGGATAATGTAAAACTGACGGAATGACGAACTGTCGGAAAACCGAGTTGTCGGAATATTGAACCATATAGATAGAGAATAAATCTGCAGGAATATCGAATCATGTTTAGAAGTGCATTTTTTGGAATAACGACCTGTCAGAATAGCAACCTGTCGGAAAAGCGAAATGACCCCAGTTTGTTGAATCTTTTGCAGTGTAGTATCCTTCTGTTTTCGTTCAGAATGTTGTTTTGTTCAAAACTTTGAGTACGTAAACAATGATGATTGTTGATGTATATCCATTTAAATATATGGTTATACAATTATATAATCAAAATAAAACTTATAACTGCGAAAACAAAACGTGTAAGTTGATTGAAAGATCAAGATCAACAAGCTTGATCCTAACAAAAAGCAACAATTAATAATAATTATCGTACCATTGCCCCCATACGCCCCTCCCCCCCCCCCCCAGAATTTGTGTACGATCATGGTAGATACATTAGGTAAGATTTGACATAAGATGCATACTATTCTTGTTTGTTTGACGGTAAAAAATATGGCAATACAAGCCATTTTAATGGTTTAAAAGTACCAATTTTCAAAATTTTCCGGGTACAGCGCCCTCCAGACCCCGCAGCTGCTAAACAATCGCTACGCTCGTATCGCTCGCTTCTGACTCGCTTCGTCAGTTAGTTCCCCAATAAAAACGCTCTGGCTTCGGGGTTGTATCGTACTTAATAATGCTAAATGTAATACAAAACTTAAACATAATCTCATCAAATATATAGAAGTCTATACGTAGATGCGACGCCGGGGATAACAATAATCGACCAATTTCATATTACCACAAGACCGTTTTAATAAATCCAATCAACCAATATGTTGATATCACCAGCGATCGCGAAGATTTACAAGGATTTTAATTAATCTTTTTCAACTTGAATTTGTAGGCATTATTGCATCCATCTTGTCTCGTGTCTTTCTTCCTAACGAAACGAGAAGTCTAGTTCGGATTCACTAGGCTCCGTCACGTAATATGTTTTCCCGTTGAGACGATACAAACCGCATAATTTATCTTTAACAAATCAATATGAACAAAAAAAAAAATAAAAAAATAAAAAATAAAATAAATAAATAAATAAATGAATAAATTGATAAAAATTTTATTCATTTATTCATTTATTTATTTATTTATTTTATTTATTTATTTTATTTATTTTTTTGTTCATATTGATTTGTTTTGTTACTAGTTATATTTTTGTTCTATTCTTCTAGTTATGACCCATCACTGTAATTAATACATATTGAATATATGTATTATTTTGTATTTGAAAATTTCCATGTAATCCTTATTACCGTGAAATAAATTAATTAAAAACTAAAATATTTTCTACAATGACTTCATTTAGGAAAAAGAGAGAAATAAAGAAATGCATACATTTTTTTGTGGGTTGAGTGTAGTGAATTTCTTTCTACTACTTAAACAGAAGTAAATAAAATGAGAGACAGATTATATGCTCGGAGGAGTTTAGTTGGTAGTGATTTTTCAGCAGAGAAAAATTTAATCAAAAGCATGATAACAACGCAAAACAAAATGAACAATACAAAATAATACGTCAATAACATTACCAACGCATCGGCTGAGCTTGGATTGTTTTAAAAAAGAAGAATCAAAACGGTACAAAAGTAAAGACAAGACAGAAAAATAAGGATTTACTATGCATTCGCTTTGATTCTGGACCATAGCGTTCTTTTCTAATAGGCCTAGACATCGTGCAGGTCTTTTCACTGAAAGTACATTCCGGGTATTTAGTGGTTTTGAAATTTCTAGGACACATTGTTATCAGATACTAGATCATAATAAATCAATCAAGAAAAAGATTAGTCAATTATTTTGGGAAATATGAAGTACTTTCGGTTTCACTTTAAGTGAGAAAAACAGTACAAAGAAATATT
>JAUKPT010000754.1:5536-17915 GCA_032273505.1 Nanomia bijuga
ATACAGCATTTAATAAATGTCTCTGATCTCTCTGGATATTTGAGTCCTTTTATAAAGTGCAACAGTGCAAAAAAATCCTATTAATTCCCTTCACAGTGAAATAGATTTTTACAGATAACTTGAACTTTTCAAGACATATTTTGATGTTTCTTCAAGGTTTTACATTACGTTATAGTGCTAAGTTCATTGTTCGATTAGTAAGATTTTCCAGTTACGTACAAACAAATAGTATTTTCGTCATATAGAGCTAAGTCTTCAAGATGTTCAATATTTTAGAGATGAATGTATCTCGCTACGTTTTTTGTTGTGATATTATATGTGTTGAGAAGTTTGTGAATATTTGGATAAATTTGCCTTTATAAATAAATTGTTATAAAACTCCATGTGGATATAATCAATATGATTGATAAAATATCTTGAGAAACGTACAAGTTTAAATCACATTATAGGGCATTAAAACCGATCGTAGTTCGGTTAAAAATATATTCAATGATAAACAGTAAGACTGATTTTACTAGTTTCTCTACTCAGTGAAAGATTTTAATTGTGGTTTTTATCCCCATCAGCTCTTTGTGTTCACCCCAGTAAGTTTAGGCTTAAGACAAGGCCATAAGAAGATATCATCGAATGTACTGTTAAATAGATTTTGTTTAGGCTGTTTCTTATAAAAGCAACGGTAAAAATTTTGGGCCAAAAGTTTTTATTCCTCCTCCCCACCATTTTGCTATTTTGCTTTATTTCTTCCCTGTTTTAGGGTGCGAAATAATAGAAATCTCTTTATTTTCCTAAATTTGCTTATTTCTCCCCCCCACGTTGTATAAAAGAAAAATGGCATAAAAGGTGTTTACACGTTTACATGTTTTAACCGACGCGTAGTGGTATGTCATGACTTATCACACTTTCGTTCATGTAAGTTAAGCATCGTTGTCGAGAGATAATTACTGGATGGGGGACGCGGATGGTAGAGGCGATTGTCATTTACAAATGATGCAATAAAATACACTCGACTCGAGCTCTTAGCGAGGGCACAATAACTATCGTTAGGCAATGCCGACGGGTTGACCCATGCCATGTGAGGGGAATTGGGTAGTCAGTTGGTAGCTGACGAAACACTAGGTGGGACTTAAGCCATTGTCTCGATAAGCACGTAAAGAGCTTGTGCATGGCTGTTCCATCATAAGTGCAAACCATTCACCATTACAGATTCGATGATGGAATCGAGGAAAAGTTGAAAGTTGATAGGGCTAAATTGTTGTCATTTGATTGGTTGACAATTTCATCAGCAAGAATCTGATTGGTCCAATTCAATATGTCAAAATTTGATGTTTTGTTGAAATCAAAAAATGACGTGAACTACTTGAATCTTGATGATGTAATATCATATAACAAAATCAGAGAAACTTTTGAGGTAATCCCTTTTAGGGATCATTGCCAAATTTTAGCTAAATTAGCATCATTAAGATTCTGATTGGTGCATGGTTCATCTTTTGTTTTGACACAACATCAAATTGTGACATTTTTAATTTAACCACTCTTGATGATGTTATTTCTAACAAATCATCGGCTAAAATGGCATAAAGTGTGGCTACATCCCTCAGTGTAGTGAATTTGTAATGTGAATAGATTTTAATAGATTGTTTCTTATTATTTGTTTCATCCCGATAGAGGCAATATATATTAAGCATATATAACATCATTTAACGGGATCCCTTATGGAATCTAACGCGCCACAAGGGAACACTTGTGGCGGATATTATTTCAGTGATTAATTTGATTACGGGGATCCAGGAGGGATCGAACCCAGTTCGGTACATTGAGAAACCTGAAACCAAACCGCTGAGCCAATGCGCCGTCGTTTGAACGATTTGAGTAACTCAAAAACACTTTATTAAGTTATTTTCTACCCTAAGTCAGTGGCCCGGTCAAACCCGCCTTGGTGAAAACCCCAGTGAAAAATATCCCAAAAATTCTTGAGCCAGTGAGGAAAAATCCAAAATATATTATCCCGGTGAAAATACCAAAATTTAGCTTACCCAGTTGCTAGGGCTGGTAACTATATCATTGACTTTTATGAACCCATTTCTACGGTAAAGTTTTAGTCCCTTTTCTACGGAAATTGATTGTCAGAAACGACCCTTTTCCGCGGCACATCCTATCAGCGCTCATATCGAAGTTGAACGTATCACCGGGTCACTGACTTTAGCGCAGTTTCAGCAGCCAACATCTGAAACATATGAAATACGTCTGTGCGTAGTAACGCGTCGCCATATTATGGCTAACTCAATCTTTTGATTAGCTAAAAAATAGCATCATCGAGATTCTGATTGGTTCATGGAGAAATGTCTTCTTTATTTCAGATTTTAGCAAAATTTCAAATTGTGTCATTTTGAATTGAGCCATTAAACTTTTTAATGTTGTAATCTCTAACTAATCAAACGGCTAAAAAAGCTGTAGCTACCTTCTCATTAATGTGCTTTAATTTAGTTAAAGTTTAGTGACGCTCCTGAACAAATAGCAATCATAAATCATAAAAAAACATTATTGGTTAGTTTGTTACATTTATTTCCTTGTCTATTAATTTTAGTTAAAGTTTAGTTAAAGTTTTGTTAAAGTTTAGTTAAAGTTTAGTTAAAGTTTAGTTAAAGTTTATTTAAAGTTTAGTTAAAGTTTAGTTACAGTTTTGTTAAAGTTTAGTTTGAATCAAGAATTAGACCTAGATGTTTGTGATTGTTTACACGCTTCTCACTTGACGCTTCAAACCTTCCTAGGCGAAAATTTTCTTAGTTTGCAAATTTGGGATAAAAAAATATTTTGGCGATGATTAAGTGAATAGGGTGAAAGTTGTTTGATGACGCCAATCCATTTCAAAGTCAATCGGCCAAGGGTATATATTTTGGCCAAAACTCCGAATTTTTTTCCCATACCATTTTCCAATTCCTTCCCTGTTTTAGGGTCTGAAACGGTAGAAATCACTTATTCCTCCCCTGTTTCTATGATTTTGTTGAATTTTTTCCCAACCCCCCCGGGGGGGGGAGGGGCGCTTTTGGACAAAATATATTCCTGTGCAATCGCCAATACATTTCACAGTCACAAACAAGCATGTCCATGCAACAAGCCATCATGTTAATATCGCCCCCCCCCCATACTGAATAGGGTCGCATAAAAAGTGCGAATTGCGAATGAGCTTCGCACGAAGAAAGCAAATCTCACAGGAAGCACAAGAATGATTTTAACTTATGAAATAAAATAAAATTTTCTGACCCGCGCCGATATCTGACATTAAATATAGTTTCCTTTACTTGTAGTCATCTATTTTACCTCAGATTCGTCACCTTAATTTTGGTCACATCGCTCATTGCATGATTTAATTTGTGAGAAATCTCTTCTTTATTCGTTATAAATATTCTTTCGGGATAATATCTTGATTAAAAAAGAAGAAGCGTGCGTAATATTTATCATTTCTATTATAAAAGAAATAAAAGAAATGAAAATGCAAATTTTTCTTCGTCTTCGCGAGCATTCACGAGCAAATTGCTAAACGAACTGAATTTATTCTTTATATTTTACTAGGTAAATCTGCTTGTAATGGAGCCCATTGATATTTAAATGGGGTCTGCTCACTTCTCCGACCCTCACTTTTCCGACACTCACTTCTCCTATAGTTCACTATTCCGACAGTTCACTTCCCCGACAACTCACTTCTCCGACAGTTCATATCTACGACAAATTCACTTCTCCGACGACTCAGTTCTCCGACAGTTTACTTCTCCGACACTCACTTCTCCGACGACTCACTTCTCTGACAGTTTACTTCTCCAACGACTCACTTCTCCGACAGCTCACTTCTTCGACAGTTCACTTCTCTGACGACTCACTTCTCCGACAGTTCACTTCTTCGACAGTTTACTTATCCGACTGTTCACTTCTCCGACATCTCACTTCTCCGATAGCTATATGCATATCTATTACCTTACTAAGTATGTGAATACGTTTTTTCTGTAAAATATCAATTTTCATCTAGAGACCATTATCTTTTTAGAAAACTGGGGCTATTGGTCTCGAAATGATAAACTCGTAAGGCTTACCACAATACCACATGGATCTTTTTTAGAAACTAGTCCTAAGAATATGATGGAAGATATGGTCCTGCCAGTTTCCCAATATTATATACCTCTTCGTGACACTTTTAGCCCTATAAGGCCGAATAAAATAAAATCATTGATTTTTTTTTCTGGAAAATGGTGCGGGCCGGCGGAGTTTATTTTTATTTTTTACGCAAATCAAATAAATCAAAATTAAATCAGAATCAAATTAATTGCGTCTTGGCTATTCTGATTGGTTACTTACATTTTGTTCACGTGAAGTTCAGTAGTAACGTTTAAGCGCACGTGGTGAGATGAATTTTGACTTGGTCGAAGCAAGTATATTGGTCGATTCGCAGTCAATTTGTAGAAATTATTGAATTGTCGGAGAAGTAAGTTGTCAGAGAAGTGAATTGTCGGATAATTGAGAGTCGATGGTTGTCGTAGATATGAACTGTCGGAGAAGTGAACTGTCGGAGAAGTAAGTATCGAAGAAGTGAGTTGTCGCAGAAGTGAATTTGTCGGAGAAGTGAACTGTCGGAGAAGTGAGTTGTCGGAGAAGTGAATTGTCGGAATAGTGAACTGTCGGAGATATGAACTGTCGGAGTAGTGAAATATTTTGTTTTGAATAAGTACCGTCCTCGATTGAGCGCTGCATCGAACAAGTCAGTTTTAATTAAGCGCTGCGGCGCTTAATGGAGGATTTACGATTATAGAAAAACTAAGCGATGAACTTAGAAAACAATTAATTAAAACAATTAATTAAAAAAAAGAAGAATCATCCAAAGATAAACAAATCCCGACTATCTAGTCATTAAGGTTTCAATGGTGAACCTAGATAGAATTCTAAAGACAATGATATTTTCTTGTAACATTAAAGAAATCTATTTTGAATGACCTGGAAAGCAGTATCTCTTTAGTTAATGGTTAATGATTAATGGTTAATGGTTAATGGTCAATGGATTGCACTTATGATGGAACAGCCATGCACAAGCTCTTCACGTGCTTATCGAGGCAATGTCCCACCTTGTGTTTCGTCACCAACCAACTGATTACCCAATTTTCCTCGCATGGCATGGGTCGACCCGTTGGCATATCCTACCGATAGTTAATAAGCCCTCGCTAAGAGCTCGAGTCGAGTGCATTTTATTGCATTATTTGTAATGACAATCACCTCTACCATCCGCGTCACCCATTCAGTAAGTATCACACGACAACGATGCTTAACATGAATGGAAGTGTGCTGAAAGATGACATACCACTACGCGTGGGAAATATAAATCGATCAAAAAATGAATTTCATCCTCAATCACAGTCTGAGAAAGTGTAATTTTGTCCTCGATCCTAAAGAATCTAGAAACCAAAAGGTTCCTAAATAAGAAGAGCTAATATTTTACAGAAACTAGATAATTTGTTTTTCATGGTTGTTCGTAAACTTAGATCAGATGACCGTAACAAACCAAAGCCCACTATAGTAACAAACTAAAAAAAAATTTCGTCAGACAATTTACACGAGTTGACATTCTTTTGGCGTTTTCCCAGATAGCGGACCAAAGGTACTCTCAAGAGTACAATCTTTCCTGGATCAGGAGTGGTTCCTCAATTTCTATATTTTTTCAGTTGGCGAGGGTTCCTCACGATTCCGGATCGATGGATCGAACTTTTCTAAGACTGTGTCCTCAATAATGTTGCATTCTGAGCACTTTCTATTTCCTCTTGTAATTTTAGGTCTAACCTGCCGACCTTCCTCGATCAATAATTTACTAGTTAAAGCTTTAACATATTTATATTGATTAGGCTTTTCTAAATAATTTTTAATTCTTGGACAGTTTTTTGATAGGCTATTTGTAATGCATTTAGTAGAGTTTTGGATGAATTATTCACATTGACCTTAGCGCTATCTTGTTCATTTCTTTTGTGAAATTATAGGGAGACAGCTGCAATAAGTTTAAGTGACAGTTCTATTCTTCATTTATTTTTTCATTAAGTTCGTTCAGCTAATCAGGATATTATCGTATTTCTTTTGTCAAAGTTTTTTCATTTATAATAAAAAGCTTTTCTTACAAGGGATGTTCAAGGTACTTGACGTAGTTTAAGTTCCTTTGCAAGCCATTTTGTCTTAAATAGAATCTGCCTAATTACAT
The DNA here is from genome assembly GCA_032273505.1 of Nanomia bijuga. NCBI lineage: Eukaryota > Metazoa > Cnidaria > Hydrozoa > Siphonophorae > Agalmatidae > Nanomia > Nanomia bijuga. The sequence goes on from JAUKPT010000754.1 coordinate 11,763, forward strand.
GAAAAACAACTTATTTACGTCAAATAATACATGTCCATCAATCATTATTCTCTTAAAATCAATCACGAGAAGAGAAAAAGTGGAAACTAGTTCTTTTTATATTAACCCTGTAATAAAAAAGAAATCTCTCAATTTAATTCTCATATAAATTCGATGTCCGACATATATGATATGTATCGATGTTTTCAAAAAAAAAAAGTTTTCGGCACCAACTCTAAATTTCGAAACTATTTTCCGCCAATGGTAAGCTGTTAAGTTGCACAAGTCCTGATATGTTGCCATCAGATATTGAAAACTTTTCAACGTACAAGCCTGACAATCGAAATACTTGCTCTTACATACAATTTAAGGGTACTTACAAAATTTGACAATTCTGAGATATTGTGGTTATTATCGGTAAATTTACCGATTGATTGGTTTAAAATTACAAAATCAAAAATATGATTGGTTATTTAAAAAATGTCACTATTTATACTTTTGTCAAAACTCAAAGTTACGGAAATGATTTTAGTGAACCAATCAGGTTCTTGATGATGTAATTTTGACCCAAGAAACGGAATAATTTAGCGATAATTTGTAGATAATCCATTACGCTATGCGTGTGTCCAAAAGTTGAACGTAAAATAACAATTAATGGCTCAAATTCAACTTCAACTATAAGTGGACTAAAAGTGTCAATAGTCACGAATAAGTTCTCGTAAACAAAAAAAATCAAGGAGAATATACTTTACAAAGGGATAAATTTCGCAAGTAAATTTTACAGGTTTAGAAATACGCTACTGTACATTACTTTCAAAGAGAAGAGAAATAAAAATTTGAATTTTCTTTTAGATATTGGAGTTTAACTTTGAGTACTCGTCGCCGATCTGGTCGTCGTCAGAACTGGTGTTAAACAACCCAATTGATGTTCCTGCATGTACCCAATCTCGTTAAAACCAGCGCCATATTTCTTCGGTAATTAAGATCGCCAACATTGCCAATTTACAAAGAAATTTAAGCGGGATATTTTCAAACAATTTTAAATACTTAATAATACCCTTATGTGCATACTCGAGGTTCTTTATTTATGTAATGGAAGAAAATACAAATTTACGGTGAAACCTAACATCATTTGATCTTTTTGTTGAGTCGTTCCAGGGATGTGTTAGCTTCGCTACCATTTATTTTTTACGAAAAAAAATACGCAACTTATCAACGCAATTTGATTGGCTGTTACCCGATAACCTGAACCAGATGACTTCTGGTTTTGACAGCTCACAAACCTGATAGTAATCAACAATTTTACAAATAGAGATGATAAAATCCGAAAATCTGAAAATTTGCGCGCAGAATTAATTTTTGATTTATGCTAATTCAAAAACGAGTTTTTAAAATTGGACTTGAAATATCATTAAGAGAAGAGCTAATAGGAAGAATTCATGGTTGCTTAATCATTTTTATTCCTAACTTTTCCTCCATACTGATGCGCACAGTGACCTGTTTTAACATTTATTCAATGCACACTTGACATATGTAAATACTCATTAATTTAATTACTTATGAAAGTCACCAAAGATTTGATACACACGCACTAGTAGATACTCCAATTAATCCATTGCATTAATTGCAGATACTTGAATTTACTGAGAGCCATTTCTGGGTCAGAGTTGTGATAAAATTAGACCACCTTGCTACCAGTTGGCTATCAGAAGCTGATTAACAGCGAACTTATTAATAGAAGGCGGAAAAATGCGCCAGTTATGGAAATTTACTAGTTTTCGTAGAGCGCGATGTACCGGTCCTGAACACCCAGAGTGTCGGAAACAGCCTGACCAACTGCATTTTGTCTGGCAGAATGAAGTTTTCATACCTGCCAAATTTTATAGGTTAAAATCTGCAATCATAGCAAGATCTTTTTCTTATTAGTCAGACCCTGGTCAAGCCAATTTTTTATTTTCACAATTTTTACACGAATTTTCCCAAGAACCAAAAGTGACAAATTTCATTTGAGTGCCAAAACTATCAAAAATGATGTAGTTCCATATAAATTTCATGTTCTAAACATATTTTAACTACTATCTTTAGGCCTTTTCCCATCAGTACCAAATTTCTCTAAAAGGATCTCACTCACTGCTGATGACTTTCTGAATCTACCTGAACAAGGTCATCTTGTTAGTGAATTTCTTGCCTAGAATCAGCAAGTTCATCAACCTACGATCACTTTATGTCAGCAGGCTTGGTATTTTAAGATAAGTGTTTTTAGTTAATTAGTTAATTGGCAGCAGATCTCAAAAATGAGTCCACTAATTTTTTTGATATTGTACATAGAGTTTCTATAATATCCTGGCAATATGGCAATATTAATTGCTGAAGCCAAAGTTTGACAAATTTTGAAATTAATCAACATAGGTCTATAGTGAAGTTTGTCGCACTTTGTTGAAACCGGTTGGGGGGAAGCTTAGCATCCAGTCCTCTAATTACTTTCAAATTAAAATTTTTGACAAAAATGAGTGGCCAATCAATCTCTGTCAATACGTGGTGCCTTAATGAATCAATCTCTATTATTGAGGACATTTTGCCTAGTTATAAATTTATACCTTCGAATAATTCTGATGGTACACCAAATGGTGGAGTTGGCATTTTCTATAAGGTACATATCCCTCTTAGTATTAAACGGATGGTTCTTTCAACGAATGTCTTGTTACTGAAATCATTCTTGACAAGAAACAAATGTTTTTTACAGTAATCTATTCAAGGCAAATTCTCCTCAATTCACTGAATTTTTAACTAAATTCAAAGATCTTCATCATAAAATAAAAAGAGAAAATCCTTACTCCATGTTTTTTTTACTGGGGATTTATGACTTATTTGTATCTCAAAATCTTCATCAGCTAATAACTGAACCCACTCATTTCTTCCGTAATGATTCTGTTCCATCTTGTATACATCTTATTGTAAAGTATCAACCCAAATAAGTGGGGTGAGACTTAATCCAATCGTAAAGCACCAGCTTGCGTATTGTAAATTCAATTTTAAAATTCCTCCACCACCTGATTTTACAAGAAGGATTTGGCACTTTAGTCATGCTCGTGTTGACCTTATTGCTCAAACTCTTTCAAGCATTGATAGTGTTGGTGAGCTTCGCTGTTTTCAAAATACCACTGAACAAGTGAATTTCTTTAATGAGAAAATACTACATCATCTCCAACTTTGTTCCAAATGTAATTAAAACTTGTTGTCCAAGTGATCCACCTTGGCTCAATGTTGAAATTAGAAGATTGTTAAGAAAACAGAGCAACCTCGATAAGAAGTTTAGGGAAAGTGGCTTTAGACTAGAAGATGGCGTTGTTCTTGATAGGCATCTTATAATATGCAGTCAATCTATAACCATTGCAAAAGATAACTTCCTAAGAACTCAAGGTGAGAAGCTTGCTAATCCAGCAACTTGGCAAAATCCTTAATACCTTTCTTAACAAATGTAAAGTACAAAGAATTCCTCCTTTTTTACTTAATGGTAATTTTATAATTAATATCAAAGAAAAGGCAAAACTTTTTAATTATTATTTTGCATTGCAATGTACTCCTTTTGTAAATATTAGTACGTTGCCTGTTTTTTGCACTCTCAAGGACAGCACCATTTCTACCATTGAAATAAAAGATGATGAAATAAAAGAACTTTTACTATGTTTGGATGTGAACAAAGCTCATAGTCCTGATGATATATCAGTAAACATGCTAAAACTCTGTGGAAATAACCTTATAGTTCCCTTAAAGAATATATTTTCCAACATAATTTCAGTCACGTGTTCATAATTTCGCTACTTCCAGTGTTGGCTTAAGTCTTTGAGAGGCTTTTATCTAAACATAATTATACTTATCTTATAACAAACAGTCTAATCTCCAAGAATCAATGTGGTTTTAGGCCAGGTGATTCATGCACTAATCAATTACTATCACTCTCTAATGATATCCACAAGGCATTTGATGACAAAAACTCTCTTGAAGTGAGATCTGTTTATCTTGACATGTTTAAGGCCTTCGACAAAGTTTGGCATGAATGCCTTTTATTCAAATTTTAAGATCCTATCCCTTTAAATCAATCAAGATATTGTTTTAATGGTAGTTCCAAAGTTGCATTTTTCCCCTGTAGAAAGAACAAGTATCAAAACTCTCTCTTCCCCAATGGAATCAGATTATGGAATGGATTAGATAATGCTATTAAAGATTTGCGATTTTTATGTTGTTTCAAGACATCCATTATCAAAATAATTCGACCGACAAGGAAATATCTTTGATATTTTTTACCCTTTCGGGTTAAGATTTATTTCAATTGAGTGTAGGATTCACATTGCACAGAGAAGAGATCTCCTTTATATTTTTAACCCAGTATTTTTTCGAAATTTAATTTTAAACAAAAAGCTGATATTCTTTTTGTATGGACATTCCACTATAGACTCAGATAGCAATAGATCATTGCTCATATCTACGATAAACTTTATCAAATCCTCAAATCGTTTTGCAATCTAAACTTATTCATCTATCTTTTCAACTCTTATTATCCACTCCCTTGCTTTATGTCTTTATATATTTTTGTTTTATGTGCGTCAGTTTGATTTGAAGTTTGTACAAAATCATCTGTTTTCTAAATGTAAATTGTGATTTATATTATTTTGTCTTTTAATAGTCCGATGTTTGTAAATCATTTATCCTATAAATAAATAAAAAATAAAATAAAAAGACAATAGAAATATCATTTTTAATGACTTCTGGTCTCATTATTACTTTTTAACTGAAATTTACAATAGTAATTTGTACTCTTTGATAAAAATGAGTTGAAACATCTTTCTACTATAAAACTTTTAGAAATTGTACTTGGGTTACACATTAAAAATTAATATTCCTGCTTTTAAATACGTCTTCTCAAAAAGTGTCTGAACATGGGTCTGAGAATGACTTATGCTGTTTTCAGAACCAAATTTTTAAAAAGTACAGATTTTGCTTGTCATATTTTTCGGTAATTCTTGGCTTGTATATTGACCCGGAAGTGTGAATAAAATATCAAACATAGCCATTTGGTGAACCAACAAAACCATTCTGAGCTTTATTAGAATAGTTTGAGATACATTTAACCGTTGATCACTGAAGCAATTTCAGGAATGCCCAAAACACGGAACCAAAGGCCCAAACGTCAGCGAAATGCTAGAAAATTTGTTGTCATAAATGACCCCCTCCCCTAGATATTTGTCCTCTGTGCTCAATGTGTTAAAGGGCAATAAGGAAAACTGTCTTATTCCTCTATTGTTTTCTATTATGATAACAATGAATCTAAAATAATTTTCATTCTTCAGATAAAATTAGATCCTGAAACTGGGAAGTCTAAGGGATTTGGATTCATTCGTTATAGAAGGAATGATGATGTTGAAGCTGTTTTAGCTTTTTTATTTCTTTTTATGCTTCTTAAGGCATCATTATGTTTTGGATGCAAATATTGCTCCAAGATATGCAAAATAAGAGAAGAGGATATTCTCATTATTCTTGATCAATTTTAAGACCTTGTTATTTCAAAATATACCCATTCTTTCATATCGAAATATGTGAAGCTATGTAAAATTTTAGTTACTGATCTGAGTTTCATACTATAAGTACCAAATCCATATTATGGTCATTTTATATTGCGCATTTATGGATGACATTTTTACTGTTGCAAAATAATCTCTCCCATCATCTCTCTTTTGAGAGTAGCAATTAAGTAAATTTTATAAATTAATATGGAATATTTTGTTTTATTTCTTTTTAAATTACATTATAGGATACACCTACGAAACTATTTGTTGGAAGATTACCCAAGGGTACAATTGTTGAAGAACTATCATCTTACTTTGCAAAATATGGCAACTTGACTGATGCTTACATTCCTGCAGAATTTCGAGGTTTTGGATTTATTACCTTTGGTTCAGTTGATGCTGCGCGACTGTTTAGCTGCAACTCATGTATTCAAGGTTAATTTAAAAAATATTTTTTGTGTTAAAAGTTTTTTAAATGTTTTTGCTCTTGCAATCATCAGCTAGCTATCTACCATGCACTTGATCGTTTGTTTAACCCTATATTTAGCGGGGGGGGGGGGGGGGGGTAATTTATACCCCCCCCAAAAAACTTTTTTTAATTAAGAAAATT
>JAUKPT010000755.1:0-17914 GCA_032273505.1 Nanomia bijuga
AAAATGATTCACTAAGATGACTTCAACACTGAAATATTAAAATTCATCTGATTATAATATTTTTGTTGCTTTTTTTTTAGACACTATATTTCTGATAAAAAAAGACCTAAGCATGTTGATTTTGTCTTGTGTCATCATCAGTCCACAAAATCAAATCTTGATTTTACTTATACTGATTCTGGTCCAGGTTCACTTTACAACTATTCCAGTTATTGGACCCCCGCGATAAGCAGACTTTCAATCAAAAACGGCTCTAAGGATTTTTTTGATATCGCACATGAAGTTAGGGTACTATAAGGGCTAAAAAGTAGCAGAGCACGATTTTTCGAAGAAAAAATCCGTTTTGGCTATTTTTGACTTTTTTAGGCTCAAAATGGCCAAAAATCAAGGCATTGCCGTTAGTAATAGTTGGTTACACTTTCAATCAAAAACGGCTCTTAAGGATTTTTTTGATATCGCACATGAAGTAAGGGCTCTATAAGGGCTACAAAGTAGCAGAGCACGATTTTTCGAAAAAAAATCCGTTTTGGCTATTTTTGACTTTTAGGCTCAAAATGGCCAAAAATCCTTTTAGAGGTCATTTTAGGTCAAAATTTTGCGTTTTTTCAAAACAATTTATTTTATTTTTCGAATTCAGTTGAAAAATGCTAAAACCACCGTGACGGAAGGGGGTCCACATCAGGTAGTCTTGTTTACAATGCAGATATGTGTTAATAGCATTGTAAATAACTGGAATAGTTGTAAAGTCAACCTGGACCAGAATCAGTATAAGTAAAATCAAGATTCGATTTTCATTTTCATTTTCATTCAAAGTTAGGATGAAGAAAACTTTATAATAGTGATCTCTTGTAAGCTCATTAGACTGGGCTGGCTCAGAGTTCCAAAGAAAGGTTCTATGTTCTGAAGGGTCGATGTTCCAAAGGTCGCTACTCAGAAGATTCAATGTTCCGAAGGGTCTTCATTTCGAAGGTTCGATATTCCAAAAGTACTCAATTTTCAATCCTAGGGTCCCATTTTTCGAAGGTTATATTTTCTGAAGGTCCAATGTTCGGAAGCTATAAAAAAATTTCACTTCACTTCACATGATATGCTAGCATATGTTAAAAGAAATAGATTATGTCAAATAATAACAAATAATAGGAACTTTAGAACATTAGACCTTCGAAACAGCGGACCTTTTGATTACACCTTATCCTTAACCTTCAGAACATTGAACCTTCGGATAATAAAACCTTCAGAATATTGGACTTTTGGAACTTGCAGTTTCAGAACATTTGACCCTTCGGAACATAAAACCTTTTCAGAACTCTGATTCGTCACCCATTGGACACAACAAAGAAGTCTTCTGGCTTTAGATTTATTTTTCATTAACTTGTACTTGTATTTGTCATTAACTTTTACATGAAGATCATGTCACATTTTTGTTATAGTAAATTCAATTTTTGTCTCTGGGAATAAGTAATAACTTTAAGTCTAAAAGATGACCTTTTAAACAAAATATTGGGATAAACCCTCAAATAGTGTCTTTTTTATGAAAATCAGACACTGCCCTACTTTTCTAGATTAGAGCCTGATTACATCAATAGAACTTTTCAGAATACAACATTGGCAATAATAATATTAACTTTTATTGAATTATCTTTCCGTTCTTGACCTAATAATTCATTTTCTGTTCCTATGGAATGTTGTTCAGAAAGTCTCCTTTTTTTGAGTTGATTTTTTTTTATACATTAATTTGATAGTCTTATTAAGTACATCAAATAAATAACTTATAGTTTTAATCTATGTCTTTATTGACTCAAAAAAAATACTTTGACGATCAATTATCTACATAATCTCCTTTTAGAGTTTTAGTCACCTCTTTTACCCCAAAATCACCTTCTGGTCTCCTTAGAAATTTTTGGTCTCTTATTTTTTTGGGAACACTGCTTATGTTAGAATTTGTTGCATCCTGTTTCCCTTTCATCAGCAATTCTTTCCACGTTTTCACAATGTATAAGACACCTTATTTATTGTTAATATTCTCTTTAATACGTAAATAGAATGTTCACGTTTAGTTGAAATGTGTGTCCTATTAAATCAATAACAAATGTCCATCGGCATGCAGCAGGACCTTGTTTAGAGACTAGAGACTATGCATTGATCACTAGCTTTATTTGTATGCTTTGATAATAAGAGGTGACACTATATTTGTTGTGTTGTGGGTTTGTCTGGAAATACAAAATATCATTTTATTGCCATTATCACCCTAAAATTACTTTTTCTTAGTTCTTTTGTTATGTTACATTAAATGTCCCATCATATTCTGTGGTGGTGTAGTATCTGATGATGAAAAGGTAAATTGAATAAGCGAACGTTTGTTTTAACTTCATAAGAAGTTCTTCAAATTGTTGGAGTGACTGATTAAGATCCAGAGGGGATTCTTTGTGTGCAATTTTTGTCTTCAAAAAATCATTTTTCCTTACCACTCGCCACACTCTTTTTGAAAAACTCTTTTATATGGTAATGGGCTAGCATCTTATATTTTAATTAATAGTCTATTTCTAGATTGAGAAACGTCGATTTCTTAAATGGCAGCTAAAAGAAAATCTGTCGAAGAAGATGATCAACTCGAACAACGTCATTTTCAGAATGTCATTGACACTTTCATGTACTACCAAAAGTTCTCAACTAGACAACTTGAACGCAAAATGAAATCCTTCGAGTCAATACCAACTCGGCACCAGGCCATGGTACCAACTTTAGCCACAAGACTTAACAAAATAAAAGACGCCATTGATGCGAATTACGACTTCATCAAACAAATTATTGAACCGACACAAGAAATGTTTATGAATTCGGACATGGGTGAACATGGGCGAAACGAACTTAATCGGATACCAGTCAGTTCGGATGGATCGGATCGTGTTCGGACAACACTTAAACAATTTGTCCGTGATTGGTCAAAAGAAGGCAAACCAGAACGTAAACAGTGTTATGAACCTATTAGCAAAGAACTTGAAATTTTATTTCCCGCACATTCTTACGATCGCTCTGATGTCTCTATACTAATACCCGGGGCAGGTCTAGGACGATTAATGTACGATATAGCATCGCTTGGATTTACGTGCCAAGGAAACGAATTTAGTCTTTATATGTTATTTGCTTCGAATTATATTCTTAACGTCTGCACAGCAGCTGAATCTGTTACTATATATCCATGGATACATAACAGTTGTAACATTATGTCCAATAACGATCAACTAAGAGAGGTTCGTATACCGGATGTTTTACCACAACTTTCGCCCCTGTCTGGTGTTGAATTCTCAATGGCAGCTGGTGATTTTTTAGACATTTATACAGAACCAGAAAGATGGGACTGTGTTGCTATGTGCTTCTTCTTAGATACAGCACATAATGTCATAGACTATATTGAAAAAGTTTATCATATTCTGAAACCAGGTGGCTATTTCGTGAATCTAGGACCGTTGTTGTATCATTTTGCTGGCGTTTTAAATGAACCATCGATTGAGTTAACATATGAGGAAATTAAAGATGTCATGTTAAATAAATTTCAGTTTAATTTGATAAGTGAGAAAACCGGTATACGGACGAGTTACATTGAGAATCCATTTTCGATGATGAAAATGGAGTATGAGTGTGTTTTGTTTGTTGTACAGAAACCTTTAGTTAGTTGCGAAGAGTAATATATACTTATTTATTATAACATGTATTTTTTGATTGCGCCTGCGTCTGTTTGCATTTCTTTTGTGACTACCCATTATTTTTTCACGAATTTAGAGGGGTTAATACTAGAATTTCATTGGTACCCGGCACTATGCCATTTGGTACGTGGTGGTTACCTTTTTGAAATTTTGCTAATCAGTTAGTACATATACTAACTGCATGTACTTGGGTGGTCCCTAAAGGAGTTTTACTTGAAGCATTTGGTATATTCCATACTAAACGAAGATGTGGCACAGTAGTCACACACTTTTCCTATGGTCTCGTTCTCATTTTTAATCTGCGCTTCCTCATCTGATTCCATTTTCTGTTGTTCTGTTGTTCTGTTGTGTGTTGTGTGTATGTTTAGTTTTTCTGAAATCAAGAATAAGTTCAGTTATCAGTTGATATGTACAGGTAATATCACTTCAAATCAAACAAAGATGGTCAGAGCACATGGGGCATATGGATGGGCTGCACCATTGACTTAAAGGGACACATTTTAAGGCAGTTACTAAAGTCTCTCCCCGGCTGAATTTAAACTTAGTTTCTTTTCTCTTTACAGGAAGTGCCGAATTGCTTGGTGCTATGTCATTCTGTGCACCCAAACAGTTGTCCTCATGCTTACCAAGTATCGTCCCTAAACTCACTGAAGTGTTAGCTGACTCTCACATCAAGGTACAGAAGGCTGGGCAACAAGCTCTCCGACAGATCGGTGGAGTCATCAAGAATCCTGAAATCCAAGGTAAACCCGTGAAACAGTTATTACAAAATCGTATCCATTTTTGTGAGTAGATGTTTCTCTAAAGCTGGGGGCTAAATTTTTCAGGAAAACCTTAAATATTTGGGAAGTCCTCTGACAGCCTAATGAAGCAACATAGTGTTTCATAGTTTCTACCCCTCACCCCTTCTAGATGGCGGGTTCTAACATTTCCAACATAGCAGTTAGGAAGAGGGGAGTCTGACTTAGGAAGAGTTCTTTAATTGGGAAAAACCCTCCTAAACTCGTGATTTCAGGAATTATTTTTTTTTACAGAAAATGACATGGCATTCTCTGACACTCACTTTTATATTGATAAAACCTTCAAACATTTTATCAGCGAACTCGTTTTTTCATGGCAAAATTGTTAAACCTACTCATGTCTAGAGCAAGCAACCTAACTGATTTTTCCTTTATTTTCTATCCGTGTACTAAGCCTAGCATGTTTATCTGAAACACCGTTTGATTGGTCTCCCCTTTATGGAACAAGTGGCGGCCCAGAAGGTCGGGGAGTCAGACTAAAGCACCTTCGTCTTGCTGTTCGGTCTGCCTTGATGACTTCATTGGCTGTTAACATGGTGATGATTATGGAAGAGATTGGTCTGTTTCTGTCACTTTTATTTATTGTAACATTATTTATTATAACTTTTACTTTTCAGAAATCTCTTCGATCATTTTGGATGCGTTAGCCGATCCCAACAAGAACGTCGTTGCATGTTTAGAGGGGTTACTCAGCACCTCGTTCGTCCATTTCATCGACGCCCCGTCGTTAGCCCTCATCATGCCCACCCTCGAACGAGCTTTAGAATTGAGAGCCACCGAAACAAAGAAAATGGCTGCTCAAATTTTGGGGAACATGTACGCTCTTACTGACCCTAAGGTAGGTGAAAAAGATGCACAACTTGCACAGCTTATGGATTGTATAGGTTAAAACTTGATTGGTTAAAGATTCAGGAAAATCCCCCCCCCCATTGAAAACAACCTTAATGATAAGACAGAAAGATAAAACTTGACATGGTTGTAGGATGTATCAAAAACTTTCGATTGACACCAAAATTTCCGATGTGGCTTTTATAGGATTTTTATTGGATTTTTTGACTCATCCCCCAGTTTGGCACCACTGAGCCAGAACCACACCAAAATTTGTCGGAAGATGTCTTTTAAATTAATACTAAAAGTCACAGAAAAAACAAACGGGTTGGGAGATATCTTCGATATAACACAAAATAAGGGTTAAACCTTAAAATCATGAGAATAATTCGAATCGGGCTCTTGATGATTTATTTGAAAGAAATTTTACTTGCCGGTGTAAGCTTTTTGATAACTGTCTCCCCATTTCCAGGCTTTTTAACACTTTTTCCCTTGGAGCTGTTTATGGTTTAGCCTAATTTCATTTTTCTTTTCTTTTTTTCTCTTTACCTGGCTTACCAGTGATTTTAACACATGTTTCTTGTTGTTGTATGTTCTTATAGGATTTATCACCATACCTGCCTGCTGTTGTTCCAGGGTTGAAGAAATCACTTCTTGATCCATCTCCAGAAGTAAGTACTCCTTTAAAATTTAAATTCTTAATAGAGAGTAGAAAATGTACATTTTCTAAATGAAGTTAGGCGGGTCTAGCATATATTATTTTTCTTTGATTATCTCCTTTGAATTCCCTTAAAATTTCCCCAGAATTGAAAATATTTGCCTCTTAAGAGATTCTATGAAAATCACTGAATTTTCATGGGAAATTGGTAGCTAGTGTTAGATGTTTGGTATGCTTTTTGAGTTTAAACAGCTGAATGATGTTTGAGTCTTGCATTGGCTCAAGTATTTGATGTTTGGTTATAAATAGAAACTGAACATTTTAAAATGAACTAGCAAGAATCTTGAGGATGCAATGCCCAATCAATCCAAAAAGAAATTCGAGAGTCAAATCTCTTCTCTCTCTTTCAGGTGCGGGCCGTATCAGCTCGTGCTCTCGGTGCGACGGTGAAGGGAATGGGTCAAGAATGTTTCGATGAGTTGATGCCATGGTTACTGGAAACATTGACATCAGAAGTGAGCAGCGTTGATCGATCAGGAGCTGCTCAAGGTAAGAAGAAATTATATTTATTTTGCTTGAGCCCCCCTCCCCTCCTTTACTTCTTAAAAAAATCTTTCTCTGAGAACGGTTCAAACTAAGAAAATGAATTTAATCAAATAAGAAGTAAGTTCAGACGGTTCATTTTAAGTTGTTTTAATGAGAAAAGCTAGAAATTGGCTAAAATTGGGAAACACTCCCTGTATATAGCTGATTTTGCAAGGTGGGGATTTTGTTTCCACGTGAGAAAAAAAGGGAGAAAATCAAGACTTGGTTTTGTTTCTTGTTTTTGAAAATATCTCCTGCCCATAAAGTCCTTATTATAATTCTAAAATGCATAAAAAAATTTTCTCCCGTTTTCGTTCAGGCTTGTCTGAAGTACTTCACGCGCTCGGCCAGGAACGTCTCGACAACCTTATGCCGGAAGTCATCCAAACGACAATGAAGACCGATCTTGCGCCGAACGTCCGGGACGGTTACTTAATGTTGTACATCTACTTGCCGGCCACGTTCGGGGATGATTTCATGGAATACATCGGACCAATTGTACCATCTATTTTAAAGGTATGTTCGGTAACTGAATCTTCTCTCGACTATCGAATTAGCGGGCATGGACGCTTATTCTTCCCGATAAAAAATCCACCGTGGACGTGCTTATTTGATCGTGGACGCTAATTAATTCCTGAAGAAAAACTAACAAAATCTAAAAAATCTCCAAAAAAACAACAAAAACTAATGGATGTCTTACATGGTATTTGATGAATTGAAAACACACTATTGTTTTTCAGGAATTATTAGGGATCAACTCAAAACTGTCTAATTTAGACTATTGATTGGTTGAATATTACATCAAGAATCTGATTGGTTCACCACAAAAATGTCACAATCTTATATTTTCTTATAGTCGAAAATTATATCATTTTGAAATGATCCAATCTGATTTTTGATGATGTAATATTCCACCTATCAATAGTTTTAGATTTAAGTCTGAAGTTAAGATAAGCTGCTAATCTAAAATTCTTTGCTGAGGAAATTTAGCCTCGTAGACAGTTTGTCGGGGACTTAATCTTTGAGGGGGGGGGGTAAAATGCTTGGGGGAGCTAAGTTGGGGGAAAACCCAAGCTGGGGGATAGCTGGGAGAGTTGATACCCTATAGGGAACTATGGATACTTAATATTAACAAAATATATCATCTCTTGTTTTTTAGGGATTGGCGGACGAAAGTGAATTTGTCCGAGACACTTCATTGAAAGCAGGACAACGTATTATCAGCATGTATTCGGACAGTGCGATTGAGTTGCTTCTACCTCAACTCGAGGCTGGCTTGTTCGACGAACATTGGCGTATCAGATACAGTTCAGTTCAACTTCTCGGGGATCTGTTGTTCAGGTTGTCAGGGGTTACTGGTAAACAAACAACTGTTGGAGATGAAGACGATAATTTCGGTACTGCTCACTCAGCACAAGTAAGGCATTTTTTGTCCTTGTTCTTTCTAATTTCCTTCATATTCTGTTCAACTTTGATTTCTTAAAGACATTAATTTGGAATAGGATCCAATATTTCCGTCTAACAGAAGAAAAAGAACGATCAATTTCTTGATAGACGAGAAGCAAAAACAGTGTTTTTTGCTCTAAAATCACGAAATCGAACTGGGTTTTGGTCTGTTCAATGGGAATAGTGTTACAAATTCGGGAAAATACCACTGTGCTTCTTCATTTTAGCACTGGTCAATATTCTGTCTAGATCACGTCCCCCCCGCCGCCGCCGCGCCCTGTACAATTGGTCTGCCATGTCCCAATGATAAGCGTTCGCCTATCTGTGCAGATTTTCACCATATTTTTTTCACCGTCACCATATTTTTTTCACCGTCGACCCTTAAATTCTTGATTTTAGGGAACATCTTAAGGTTTGTCTAATTTAATAACGAAGTAAAGCTAAAATATTTACAGACGGAACTTTTCAGAAGTTTGTGTAATTTAGACTATTTATTGGTTAAATATTACACTATAAAAAAGAATGCTGATTAGTTCATCACAAGATATCACAATTTGATGTCAAAAATGATTATTATTATTCTTAAATGAACCAATCAGAATCTTGATTATCTAATATTCAACCAATCAATATTAAACAAGAATTATTCGATAATCATTAAAATTCTTTTTTTGAATTCTTCATTTTCTCTTCTAGATCATTTTGGAGACACTCGGTCAAGAGCGTCGGGACCGTGTGTACGCTGGTTTGTACATGGGTCGTTCCGACGTCGCTCTCGCCGTACGTCAAGCTGGTCTTCATGTGTGGAAAGTCATCGTTCAAAACACCGCGAAAACATTGCGTGAGATCTTACCCGTGTTGTTTGAACTCCTCCTCGGGTGTCTTGCGAGTAAGAATTACGACAAGAGACAGGTAAGAACGTGTTATTTGTATTATGTGTAAGAGCTTCGCTTGTCATTGCTGGAAAAGTTTGCCTTATGCCAGGTTCCAATTTTGCTTATTTCACACCTCTCCAAGCCCCTTCGACTAGTCATGAGCATAATTACTGGAAAGTGTTTCTATCAACATGCAAGGCCGAACCTAACATGGGGTGTTGTAGGGGAGGGGAGGGGTTTTGTCGGGGAGGGGAGGGGTGTTGCACCCCTTGGTTTTACAATCTCGTCAGTAAAAACTGAAAAACCTGTCGTTTAATCTTTTTTGCAGCACTTGGTAAGTCAAGTTTTAATCTTTTATTACCGACCTGACTACCAACAAAATCGACAAGTTTACTGCTTAGAATTCTTAAGACCGATTCAACATCTTTTTAACCAACCAAACCATCGATAATTTTGATTGATTTAAGGCTTGACCACAATGCTTCTAAGCGAAAAAACTTTTCAAGTCAGCAGGGAAAGCGTCTAATTCTTCCATAAATTTTACAATCAAAAATGAATTTTTCAAGAGATGCAGGTACATTTTGGAGGCATTTCTTACAATTTTTATCATTCCCCTGAACGCCACTAGCAACATGCCCCTCTGTTTCAACTATTAAACTATTGTGCCGCTTGCTGCCTATTTATTTATTTCCCCAATTGTTATTCTTATCTAGGTGGCAGCTCGCAGTCTTGGTGATTTGGTTCGTAAACTCGGTGAACGCATTCTTCCCGAAATCATTCCAATTTTGGAAGCTGGATTACTTCACGAAGATGGTGACAAGAGACAAGGTGTGTGGAAGTTTCAAATTAGTTTAAACATCATGATTAAATGTATGACATAAAAAATACTGGGGTATTGCTGCCGAATAATACTTAAATGTTAGATATTGTCGTGTTCAGAAAAAGTCGCGAAAGTCGCATAAGAGGTTGCGCGACATTTATCAGGAAGGGTCTCTGGAATTTAATGTCGCGGAAAATGAAAAAAATATTACTTTTCCTGATAAATGTCGCGCAACCCCTTGCGCGACTATGTATGACTTTAAAGTAGCTTATTCAATCTTTAGATTGGTTGGTAATTGGTTCGTGATTAGATTCTGATTAGTCCACGTTTTTTCCATTACAGATTTTAACGAAACATTCAATTTTGACTTTTGAAATTTAGCCAATTAGCTTTCTGACGCTGTCAACTCTAACCAATCAAACGGCTAAAATTGCCGAAATGTGGCAACAATTCCTAAAAAAAGTTGTCCCAAATGAAATCACGAATCAGATTTTCTGTGTTAGAGCATTTTCTCTATCCTTCAAAAATGAGCTACTTTAAATGGCCAAAACTTGAATAAAGACTTTTTAAGCCGTTTATTTTGTGTGCTTAGCACTTGCTGGTTAGATAGGCCGGGATGAGTGCCCCTTCAAGACTTGCACAGTGAAAACCCCTCAATTTTAGACCCGCACCACAGTGAACCATTTTGGGGGTCCCATGTACAGTAATTTTTCTTTTTGTGGGTTCAAAACAAACTCAATATTTAATGGCAAGGGAAAAGACAAAGATTTATATCACTCGTGCTATTTTAATTATTTAATTTAAAATAATAAATTAAACTAAAACAGGCCTGTCAGTAAGAAATATGTGCGTGATCGATTACGCGATCACACATAGACCTTGCGCGATCAATTTTGTATTTATTTTTTTCAGTTGATTTACAATCTCATGAACTAGTATATAATATACTACCTAACTGTTAGTATGTAAGGCGAGATTTTTATTAACTCGAGTATATTTTTGTCAGTACGCACACTTTTTACGCTATCGGAAATTTGAAGTCCTGTGCCTTGTGTGACCAGTTTCACACTCACGCTGAAATATTTTTCGTGTTCGTTGTGCGATTGCGCTACACTGAAGGGCCTGCTAAAACATATTTACAACAAACACACAATAAAATGGGACTCAAGTAGCAATATTATATGGGACCAGTCCCGACCAGTCCCAAATCCTTTGTGTCCTCTCACAGGGGTTAGATTAAAAAAATTACAATTAATGTTCTGCTGAAAATAAGAATGGTGATTGAAATTTTAAGTGATGCATTCAGAATCTTTAGGATGGTGTCAACTTTTGTCTCGGTTATAGCGCACTCCTCCTAAAATTTGAGCTATTTTTTGGAATTTCTCCTAAAATCTCCTAAATTTGACATATCCACAGTCCTGATAAAAATAAAAAATGGAATAAAATGAAAAAATTGAAATAATATTGATCAACTCATGGTGAAATCAACTAAAATCTCCTAAAACTATTGTCGATTTTTTAAAGAAATCTCCTAAAAAAATAGAGATGATGGTCACCCTGCGTACACAATTGTAATTCTCGAATTGTTTCTACAGATTTTTATTTCTTGGAAAAATGTAATTTCCTTCTGCGAGAACTTGGGATTTGTCTTTCTATGATGAACATCGCAGTATCGCATACTCGGTTTTCATGCTTCAAACACTTGAACTTCAATTATGCGAGCTCTGTTTTTGTGATTTTGCACACACGATTGCCACGAACCATTTCCCCCCGTCTTGCTTACATAAACATCATATGTAAACTCAGCATAATCCGTGTCCCGAGCAATTGTCATTCGACACAGCTTATACATCTTCCCCAAATTAATCCGAAAGTTTACAGGGTTAGAAATATTCGGAATGGTCAAAGCTGTCCTCGCAGAACCATCCACTAATCTTGAATTATCTCCTCTGTTAAAACCTATCTCCTTCTTCAAGGCAATATTTTTAGCCTACACGACTTCTCATCCAGGCGCTTCACACATATAGAATTAAAATTTGGTGTCGCATTTAGATATTGACACAATGGACGTTGATGCCATAAGGTGTAGTTTGTTTCAAGCACGTCCCAGCCTTGTGTTGGGAGCTGCGTTACTATTCGCGACGTAATTAGATGACATGTTGTGTTGTCTCTTTTATGATTGATGTGAAAACACGACGGGGTTGTAACGCAAAGGAGAGCACACTGACTACTGTTCTTGTTCACGTGTTTGATGATCAAGCCACTCCCCGTATCTTGGACGAATTGGTTCCTCTCTATGCGTGAAAAGTTTGCGCTGTACCGACAATGTGGTGTTCGTGTGATAAAGGCATGTGATGGTATTGTTGTTGATGCAACGTAGAGAAGAGCTACTGCTACTGATGCGAACATGTCTGTAAAGGTTCTAGAAAAAAAGATTTACTTAGTCAAAAAAAAAAGAATGTGGAAACCACATTTCATTAATGTTACAAAAATTAAGCATAAACTTTATGACTGGTTTCCACTTACTCGAAGCAGTGAACTAAAACAAACAGGGAGGCTATACATTTTGGTCTTATACTCAAGAAACTAAAAGAGCTACGTGGTCACAATCTTTACCCAAATCAATCGGCAAGATCTTAGGGATTCCAAATATGTACTTCTTTTTGTTCCCAAGTTCTTATTTTGCGATTTTTATTTTAATTAACCTTTATTTTCGTCTTTTATTTATGCTCATGTCACCCTGATCTACCTTTTTCCTTCTTTCATTTGGGGAATAAGTCACGGACAGGGTGGTGTTCGTGTAATAAAGGCATATGTCTACTCCAAAGGTTCTGAAAAACAAACAAAAATAATGTACTTGAAAGGAAAAAAAAATCGCGAACACCGAGTCTTCTTAAAATAGAGAGGGTGACGTATAAGGTTCTCAGAAAAGAGGCTTCATATCAACGTTTATACGATTGTAAGTCCAGTCATCCCACGTTTGACCTGGAATAAATTAGAAGAAAAGATATTTAAACTTTTTTCATCAAAAAGAAGTCTAGAAAATTGCAACCTCATTTATCTTGGCAAGTAGAAATCCAAACATAGCAAATCATACCTTTTTTTTCATTGATTGAAACTCTTACCTTATCGTCGTTTTTCGGCAACATTTTTGAAATTCTTCCCTCATGTTTTCAATTCCTCTGGACGTTTGTTGCATGTTCTGACGGTTCTGAGATATTTCACGTCGAAAGGACTCTTCCTAAAGGCTTGTCTACAATTATCGGTAACATTTAACGATTGATTGGTTCAAAATTACATCATCAAAAATCTGATTGGTTATTTAACGAATGTTACAATTTGTACTCTTGTCAAAACTCAAAATAACATAAATGGTTCTCAGTAAACCAATCAGGTTCTTGATGATGTAATTTTGAACCAATCAAATGGTAAACCGATAATCTGTCGACAATCCCTAGATGTCTTCCTAAACAATATTTTTTTATTTATTTAATTTCCCATCAAACTATGTTCCTCTTAAATGATAATTCTGTCAATCAGGCAGTCAATCAATCAGTGAATAAAAAATATTATCGATTACCATGAACAACTTACTTGTTTGCCTGTTAACCCTATTTCTACTGGGCTTTTTTAGGCTCTGTAATACTGGGGGGGGGGGGCGGATTCCACCCCCCCCCCTCTCTAAAATCCTCAAAAATGAAGCAATTGAGGTATAACCCGGCCGAGTTATAGAACTCTATGAGATCTACCAGAAAAATTAAAAAAGTCTCTCTTGGTTCAATATTTTTCCTACGTCAGCACTTTTTTTGTGATGACGTCATTATAATAGTACAGAAAAACCGGTCAAGTGCCTTTCTCATGCAATTGGATTGAGACTTCCTGGAGTTATAGTCCTTGATATGATATGGAAAATCAAAGAAAATGATTTTTGGTCCAATATTTTGCTGACGTCATCATTTTTTGTGATGACGTCATCATATATTTTTCATATATGTACGGAAAAATCTGACAAGTGCCAACAAATGACGTCACTAGCTTCAAATTTCAAAAAATCTGGTGGAGATGTTTCTCATAACATCATAAACAAATCCTGAAGAGCCTAAAATGTATTGAAAATGTAGGAAAATTCGTACCTACCCCTGACAAAAGTCCTCTAACTTCTGACAGACGGGTCCAATTGGCTTAGAACCTTGCCAAAAGGTGTAAAACTAAATAATACTAAAAGTCAGAAAAGGCTTCATTTTTGAGTTATTGAACAAAAACCAGCAGGGGGGCGGAATCAGCCTCCCTCAATAGATTTAGGGTTAAGAAATAGTGAAAGTATAGCGTAACCTAGATTTAGAGTCTAGACTTTACAAAAGGACTATAAAAATAACGAGGGAAAAAGAAAACAGGGAAAGAAGATCAAATTGTGCAAAATAAGGAGGATTTTTCGATTTTTGTTTACAAGTCTAGTTGAACTTCTTCCCTGTTTTTAACAAGACGAATTTTAGCCACAATATTTACTTAACAGAAATTAATGAATTAATGAATGTACTTACTGTCCCGGTAAAAATGCTTTTATGTGATTACTACTTTGATTGCGCAATCGGAATTCCTTAGAGCCACTTGAACCAACCAGCGTGATGGATATGGTTGCATCAGTTCCCGCGCTTTTGACCTCACTCGTGAAGAAAGTCACCGTGTATTGGAGGTTTGCTGGGAAATGAAGTTCATGGAAAACATTGAGAAAGTCAGTTAAATTTATTGGTCAAATTCGGTCGTTTTCAATATCTCAATATTTCAATATTTCGGGAAATTTTTTGGGGCTAAGAAGAACGGAAAATGACTCAGTTTCAAAGGTCGGTAAAACATAGCACCCTATGTGGGAAGTGTACCATGTTAAGCATCCTTGTTTTCTGGAGAACATTCAACATTGACTAGCTATAATTGCTCATAAATCAAATGCACTTCAAAGTATCAAACTTTTTAAAAAAAGGTTTCTCATAAATAGCATCATTTCGAGCTCTATACAAGCAAGTGCTCTCATAAAAATCATTGATTAAATTTCCACTTACAATTATCTAGAGAAATTCCATTTACAGGAGCTGAACTCAATTGTTTATTTGATTCAACCAGTTCGATTTTAGGTTGCATTTTTGGGCTTTCAGGATATGGTTCTAAAAATGATAAAATATATCAATACAAGAATTACAAATCATCACCCCTCGTTTAAATCATTGGATTAACATCGTTTATGTTTACAAAGAGAGTCCAAAAAATGCTTTAAAAAGACCAGAAATGTAAGTTTTTTACCCCTTGACTAAGAGCCCAGTGAACTGGAAAAAATTCATTGGGGTTTATATTTGAACACGAATTCCGAGGCAGATAAAACTCTGACAGGAGCGAGAAATATTTTTGATTCAGTATAGTCAACGGGGTCAAGTAAAAGATGACCGGGTAAACTGATTATTTAACTAGGCTTGATACGGCTTTCTTTTGCAAAAGCTCCTACCTCCTGGTTACTTCCTTAGTCTATAAAAAGAGGGATTTATTTCCCTTATTTTACAAAACTAATCATATTTGATACTTACCCTCGATTTTAAACACGTTTTCCATTTGATCTTTAAAAAGCCAAGTGTTGCAATTGAAAACAAAAGCTTTCTTACGATTTCCATCACTTACTTTAACCTAAAAAATATTGGATTGGAGTATGATAGTGAATTGTGGAAATAATTTGGTATTTTTTTTCATCAGAAACAATTTACATCAATTAGAAGATAAAAACTAGACAATAGAAAGACAGTGGATTATTTCATTTCGTATAAGCTCTGGGCATGCAATAAGGAGAATCATCCAAAGAATACAAGTAAAAGTAAAAATATAAGGATAAATAAAAAAAAATCGAAACAGATATAAAAAGATTGAGGGGTTCCGATAACTCCCAAAATTCTACTTTCAATAGTCAACATTGATCTTTGACTCCATCTTAATTCATTCCTCGAAGCAAGTTTTTTTTTAGGTTTTCAGCAGATACCACAATCAAAATTAATCTGCGAAAAATGAATCTTCGCATTTTCCAACATGTTACCATAACCTGATAAGAATATACAATTACCTTATCCACATGCCATTCTGGATTCCTCTTTTTACCATCATGTCGGAATCTGATCATGTTGATTTTACCGAGGTAATCAGATGAAAATGTAAAGACGTCCGTCCTAAAATTGAAAAGAAATAGAATGGTTAGAAATCACATAATCGTATATCTTCAGTATTTACTCCCGACATCTTCCATTCAGGAAGGACAGCCAAGACCAAAAAAATTATCACTATTTGAAAATAATCAAATTCAAAACACAAAGAGAATAAAACAATGAATAATAATCACAATCTAATCATTTCCGTGTTAGGTTTTCAGAGTTTTAAAGACTTTGATTTGGAGAAAAGAGACTTTGAGAGAAAGGTACAGCTATTGCCTCTACCCTGCTGCTAATTTAATACGTTTTTCTTCTGAAATTCTACAGAAAGATTTGTGAATCTAAGAAAAAAAAATTGTCAACCAATGGTTGCTACTCCAGAAAATGCTTTCTTTTCAATGGCCAGGTCATCCATCATCCGCCCAACTGACGTTTCCAAGTGATAAAGTAATTCCAAAGGAAAATGAAATACTCACTGTCCTGTCTTGAACGCTTTCGGATTGTTGTCACTAGCACCATAGATCTTCAGTTCAGGACAGTCGTTGGTTCCACACAGTTTGAGGTAGACGACTGCATCTGTACCAGCACTCGGCATCCCACTTGTGTGGATTGTAACGACGTAACGATTGACTCCTGAAGAAAGAAAAAAAAATTATGTTTACTTACTATCTATTGGGGTGGTTCGAAACTATAAAGCTTCTTATTCATATTTTCACTGGCTAATTTCACAAAATTCTTCAAGCTTATGATACTAATATCTGAATTATAAGGAGTAAAACAAGCAAAAGAAATAGTAGAGGGAATTAGTAGAGGGTCTAAGTGTTCTTAGATAAATTTTATTTCCTTTGTTTTTGAATTTTTAAGTTTTTGATTTTTAGGTGTAACCCAAATCTATATTTTTATGTATATTTTTGTTTCTCTTTAGCTCACGATGAATACGAAAGTACAACTAATGAAATAAAAATAATAAAAATATATGTTTCTTCTCATGTTGTATCACAGCCTGCTTTGGGAATCCCCCTTAGTAGAGGGAATTTAGGTGTATTATTACCATTTTAAGGAAAAAATATGTTCAATTGGAAATTTTGCTCTAACATCAGAATAAGTTTAGTTCTGTGTATGTTATCAAAAGAATATTTGTCATTGCACTAAATAACATTACCTTCTGCATCTTTTGAATTACTTTTATTATTCCATGTTCCTAAATGAAACAGAATGCATGTTTTAAATGGATCTTGTTCAAGTAAGATACCATATTAAAAAAAAAAACATGATATATTTATAAATTAAAACATAAGAGGAATGAAACCTTACCATGTTTTTGGGTTGATGGAATAAGAAGCGGTTCAAATGTCCTCGAAGAAATCGATTCGGTTTCAGAATGTGATTCTTGATCTAAAAAAAAAAGAGAGATTGATGATTTTTCAGAATCATTTCCTTTTTTCATTACATCCATTAAATTATAAAGAATATCAGACATTTGGCAATGAAGAAAACTACGTTATATTAGCATAGACGTCGTAAATTCTTGCTAGAAAATGTCACAATAAGTACATAAAAGTTTATACAGAAAACAAAAGAACACTTTACCATATTCTGCAAACAGTCTTGCAATAGGCAGATCTTCAAACCCATACAAATCTCTCTCTAACTCCAGGGATGAGGTTTTGCTTTCATATGGTTCTTCTAAAGCAAGAGTATATCGCATTGAGTCGAAATTTCAGTAATGTACGATTTATATCATAAGTTATGAAGGTCTTTTTAGAAGAGAGACTTACTGCTATTTTACACAAATATCCTTTCAACAATGTTAAAAGCTCAAATGAGAGAAGGGAAAGCCTCTGAAATGGTTCAATTCATAAAACCATGAACTGAAGAGGGTGTTTCACTTGAATATACTAGTTCGTATGTTATTTTAACACACTCCACGAATGCAGAGCGTATAATTCGAATATCACTATTCAGTTTTGATTGTAACAGCCAGTGCTTTGCTAAAATCTCAAATAAGTGAAGGAAAGC
>JAUKPT010000756.1:0-17911 GCA_032273505.1 Nanomia bijuga
TTTCATTAAAAGGGTATAGCCAAGTTTATAAATAGGATTGGATTCTTACGATATCTGCGTATTATTTTCTAATCTTTAAGCGAATGAATTATATTTGTGCAACCAAGAAAAGGAGAACACTGTATTCTTTTTTCATAAGCAACATATTTCTTTGGTTCATCATCAATAATGTTGAAAAAATTTTAAAAAGTGAAATGAAATTAAGTATGCTCATTCAAATATGCTTATTCATACAAAGTTATTTCAGTACCAACTCTTCTTTTAGGTTGCAAATTTGCAAAATTAATATATCCAGAGCGGGGGGAGGTCAAAGTGACCCCCGCAAAACAAAAAAGCCTTTCCAACACGGAAAATAAAACCAAAAACTATCAAGGTATGAAAAATTACCCCACCTTCCCCCTGCCCCACCAATTCATGGTATATATTTCATCGACGTCTCATTCATGAATCGGTGGCTCATGAATCGATTTTGTTACAAAGTCGCGTCAATTGAAGTAAAATTTCAACCTCCAAACCCCTCACCCCCTCCGAAAAAACGTCAATTCTTATTTTGGTTACAAAAAATCTCAGATATCTAGGACTTTCACATGTGTCCGCCAGTTTATTTAAACGACGTTTATGTTTAGGTTTGAAAAACAACACGAGTGCTAATAGAATAATTTGCAAAATATTTTCAGCAAAATATAATTTAAAATTCCGAGAAAAAATCCTAGTAAGACAAAACATTAAAAAAAGGTTTTTAGTCGAGAATGGGAAAGTTTCGATTTTCAATAGAACGTCAAAATTATTAAGTAATTTGTAATTGTATTTTGTATTGTATTGTATTGTATGGTATTGCATTTTCCAGCCAAACGATTTATATCAATATTTACAAAATATCGCTGGGCGATTTGTTGCAAACAAATTTGATTTATGAGTCACCCCTTATTTATTTCGACATAAATGATATATTCGGACCACCTTTCCAGTGCTTGTGGTGCGATAAGAACAAGTTTTAATAGCTTATAGTCGCCCGAACTATCGCCTAAGAAACTCTCAAATAGCCCAGTCTGGATAGAGGTAAGGTGACATTGTCAGATTGAATGACAACAACCCTAATTCATTTTCATTCCTTGCTGTAGTGACAGCATTTCTAGCAAATATTTTTTTAACTTATTTAGCCTTAATATGCTGAATAGTCAAATTTGAAAATTTCCAATCCTAAGAAAGCTGCTAAAAAGCTGACTATCATTTTTGGAATAAACTAGATTCTTCTTTTACCATCTGACTTCTTTATTCCTCTCAACATATGACGAGATGACGCGGTTAAATTGCGATGTCTTTCTTTTGTGTCTCATTTCTACAGCTAAATTATTTTACCTACAGGTATGACACTGGGTACGAGTTTGAGGCTTGATAGTGTATATGGTATGATGTTTTAAAAAGGCGTGTAATTTTGGAGATCAACTTTGGTGTCATTTCGCTAGTGTCGTAGCTAAATTCGCCATGTTGGTTGATGATACTTCGAAAAAGATCATGAATTATTTTCGCATTGAAGGGGACGAAAATAAAGGGGAGCGAAATTTAAAGGGAGTAAACTTATGTGTAAAGAATTCGAAACAGGTTATAACTTCATTTTTACTGATTTTGACATGTATAAAATTTTATGGCTTTCCATATTTGGGTTTTCCGAAAAAAGTGTCAAACACCAATTTTGTATTGAAAGCTATTTTCTAAAGATAAAAGTTTTTACTCTCTGCCATAAATAGTCAAGAGCCCAAACGTTTTGTGCTGCCGAAGGTATTTATTCAGTGGAAAACACTTGCATTTCAAAATGAATGTGAAATAATGGTAGATCTTCAAATTTCGCCTGCCTATAATCTTTGTCCAATGGGGGGGGAGCGAAATGTAAAGAGACGGAAATAAAAGGGAGTAATGATTATTTCAACAATGATAAAAGATTCAATATAATGGTAATATTAATATAAATTTCCCATTGATTTTTATTTCTTAATTCTAGATTCCAGTAATCAACTCCAAGGACCTTTATCGTCCACCTCATGCGACGTTCTCTCGAAACAAATCAACAACCCGTCATCGATGCCAGAAAATCCCGACAACCCAACGTCGTCATCGCCGTCAAGCTCAGCGACGTCACCAAAAAACAGCGAGCCGGCAAATAAAAAACGAATCTGCTTTAATCAGAAACAAATTGTCGAGCTCGAAAAGGAATTTCACTTTAATAAATATCTCTCGCGCACGCGCCGATTGGAAATCGCGTCGATTCTAAACCTCACCGAAACTCAAGTGAAAATATGGTTTCAAAATCGACGTATGAAACACAAGCGAGAACAGAAAGATAAAACGGCTTCGGTGAACCGGAAACATGAAACACCGCCGAACCAGTGTCCGGTGGAATATCCGTGTACGAATATGTGGCCGTGTCCGCAACCACAATACAAAGAAGAGCTGCCGATATTTTCGCCGATCACACCGAGTTCACTTTGACTTTATTTCTGAGATGACATGCTTCAAAATAATAACCTGCAAGAAATTACCGCCAAATTTTGACTATTTTAGCTGTTTGATTGGTTAAATATCAAAGCATCATAAAATTGATTGGTTCAATTCAAAATGTCACAATTTGATGTTTTGTTAAAATAAAAGCGCTTCGTCATGAACCAATCAGTATCTTGATGATGTGATTTGCAACCAATCAAAAGATCAAATTATCCATAATTGGGCGACAATCCCTAATGTGCCTATTTTTGGTATCAGTCATCTGCGTATTAAGGAGATAAGTTTAAAAAGTGAATTCCAACCATCTATAAGAACGACATTGTTGCTGAAATGGCTTTGTTGAAAGTAGGTTTTGGTATCAGCTATTATTACAGTTGGAAAGTCGGATGTCTAGGGTTAAACGGACGCCCAGGGTTTTAGAAGCAGTTTCTCAAACACAAAACAAATCCTCCAAAAATATTTCAGCCAAACTTTCAAGTGACGTTTTCTATCTCAGAGCATATCTACAACTGAACAGTTTTAGTTGATAGTTGAGGAAGACTTTTTCCAGTGACAATGGGAAATGATTAAAATAGATAAATGGAGACGAATTTATTCTGGAATCTCCGAAGAATGCTTGGAACAAAAAATGATCGTATAATTTGTTCAACTAATTTCAATTTAATGTAAATAAATTTACTAATACAGTTTGTTTTTGATTATCTTGCCAGCAGAATAGAAATTGTTTCGAACCTTGAATTTTATCGTGCCAAGCTTTCGATACATTTTTTTTTTAAGAACCTCGTTTATAAGAACATTCAAGCTGAGATTGGCTCAAAAGTTATGTTGAGTTAGTGCGGTTAGAAAGGTTAACAAGTAATGTTATTATTCACCTTTCCGATTTACGTCACTAAACTCTGTGTTCGTACATTGCCAAAATGGTAGCTTTGGTAGCTACGTTAGCGCAACTGTTAATTGCGCTTGTAAATTAACTTTTTGATAAAACATCATTAAGTAAGTTGACTATTTTTGATAAATCATTTTTGAGTGATTTTTTTAAAAAATTTTACGAAATATTTCGCACCTTTTGAACATTAATTTAAATGGATCTCTAAAAATATTCTGAGTTTTATAAAGTCAATTATTTCGATTTTCTCTTCTCCTATTTATTCATTTTTGATCAAATTGAAATCATTGGAACAAGTAATTAGGGCTTATGATTTGACCCCATGCCCCCACTTATAGAACTCAGCCACCTACGGGCATAATTTAGGGTTTTTGCATTAAAGAATTAGGTCATTTCAGGGATTTTAGGGGTTTTCTGACCGCCTATTGCCTGTTAATGGTCAGACAACCAGGTCGGAGTCATATCATAACAAAACTATAAGATATATATCATATCTTTAATGATAGAGATAAAGAATAAAACTCTTTAAATATTAAAAATTACAAATCATTCAATTATCAGCAAATGTAATGACTGATTAATCAAATCAAGAATAACTAATGAAATAGATTTGATCAAAAACATTTAAATGATGACGACCCATTTTGAGGTCTAGCTAGGTCTTGAGATTACCCCCGCGTCAAGCAGTTTGATTTTTTCACACAATATGGCAGGAGTATGCCATATGTACATATTCCATATTCATTATATTTACATTTTGCAAATCACTGTTTTATTAGATATTTCAAATCTTGACTTGTAAACCATTAAAAAAAATGTTTGTCCAATCTATTTTTCTCTATCATCTTAAATGTGCCAGCCATCATATGGAAAAATTCCAACGAAATGAATAAATAAGGATTTATTGCAGGTTGAACGTTATAAGGACATCGAGATAAAGTACTTCCAGCATTATTGAAATGGTTATTTCCGATAAATTATTGGTAGAAAAGCTGCGGATAAAACGCATAGCGCATCATTAAATTACCAAATAAACAAAATTTGTTAAAATCCGTACAGATACATTATAAAAGAGAAATACATGGCAGGCACTTTGAAATTTGACAGAAAACAGCCCGTAGAGTTAATACATATTAGTAAGTTAAATGCTTAGTCTACGTTTCAAGGCATCTAAGAAAAACATCTTAATTACCATATTGTATATCGTACTATTTACAAATACATTAAAAAGGAATATTTGAAACAGTTAAAGGCTGTACTATAAAGAGTTATTTGTCTCTTCAGAATCCATCAGTCCCCCCACTCTACCCTGTCCAAATGGTGGTCTTTTCTACCAGGCACAACCCATGTCAGGAATATTTCAAAGGCGCGCGAAGAAACGCGGGCCTAGGAAGCGTATGACGCACGATATTTTACAAGCCACCACAAAAAATATTGCCATGAGACGTAAAAAGCGTTGAGCATTGAGCTAAAAGCGTTGCGTAATTTATGAATGAACCCTTGGTTATAACATTCGGGAAATTATCATTACTCAAAATACGTTTGAGGCGCGGAATGAATCGCGCATTGGAACGCTTAATTAGCGCGCGTGCGATCGCACGCCTCTCTTGACATGACCTGAGGTAGAGAAGTTCTTCACAAACTACTGCTGCTTACGGGGTAGTCCTTACTCATGATCAAACTTCGAATCGTCTGAATCGAATGATTGCGTGCTCGTTGAAACGCCGAGTTTGTCGGCAACTTCTCGGTGAACTTTACGGCAAGTGTTCTCAATCCCCGAGTTGTTGTCGCATACAGAACGGGATTAATCGCCGACGCAAGATTCTTTAATAAAATTGCGTAATCGATGAGGGATTTATCGATTGTTTTGTTGTCTTTCTTCCAGTAATGAATGTCGGTCAACAGACGCAGAGTAAAGTATGGCATCGCTAGCACAAGAAATGTGATGTAGATCGAGCAAAAAACATAAACAACACGTCGTTGTCGTGGTAACGTATCGATCATGTGTTGCCCAGGGATACAATGTAACAAACGTCGAATCTCGAGGATCATGGCGAGAAAGGCGCCACCTAAAAGCACCATAGGTAGTGCGACAAACACGATAAATGTCACCATGGAGTACCATATCTCGATGTTACTCACATACATGAAATCGTCGTTACTTGGGCTACCATTTACAACCTTATGTAACCATGAGAACTGTAGTATGGAAATGAAAAATGGTGCTCCCCATGAAAAATACATGTAGAATTTAATAGTTCTTTTTGTGACGATCGACTGGTATTTGAGTGCGTAAAATAACGACAGATACCTGTCAAGTGTTATCCCACATAAATGTAAGACGGCGGTCTTCACAAGAAATGTCGTGTAAATATCCATGATAATCCGATAGACGCCGGGTTTTGTTTGATGCAAATCACACGTTGCGTTCAATATGACTGCAAGTCCAGTCTGGAGTTCGCAAACAGACAGGCTTAGAAGCAGCCGATTGGGTAAGACAGCTAGTAACTTGTGTCGACTGCAACAATACACACAAATGATACATGCGTTGACGAAAATAATGATAGCGCTTATAAGGAATCGGATTGTTATGACGCCATCATGCGTGACAGTGGTAACCCTGGAAACCGCAGTGGGAAATGGATAAGGTGATGTAGTGTTGGTCATGTTGATATGCATACTTTCCATCTGCAAAGAATACAAGAGTTTAGTTATCAAGAACTTCGGCAGTATTCGATATTCTTCGAACGGCGATCGGCGATGTTATTTTATTATTCTTATAGATATGTGTGCAATCTCTCTTTTTGGTTCCTTCTTCTTTGTACTGTTTATTCTAATTCAAAATTTCCTTCGATCTTCTCCAATCTATTTCTAATATGATGAGTCATACTTATTGAAACTTCTAGCCACCATGTTGCAGTCGATACAAAGATATACCAGGAATCTTTTTTCTTTGTTTTTAGTTTCACCAAATCATGTTTGTTTTTTATTAGTTAATTTTTTACCCTAAAAAAGAAAAAAAATATATAGACGAATTCTTAAAATTGCGGCCCTTATTCAATGATTTACGGTATATAAGACGGCACAAAGCAACTATCAAACTCAAGTTGCATGAAATCCTGTGACCCTAACTTCCAAAATGGATATCCAATCACAGTCAAAAGAGATCGGCAGCGCGCTGTTACAGCAAGTTCGAAATATCGTAAAAGTTTTGAAAAACCCGGTAAAAAAGGTCCAACTTTGAGCTAGATTTCCTGTTAATTAGAAAACTTTTTAAATTCACAAAAAATAATTGACCTGAACACCCTACATAATCTTTTCACGAGAAAATTTCCACTCTACGAGCCTCATATCCCTCCTTCAGAGTCATCATTACAATGGAAAATAACATTCCAGCCTGATTACAATGATTGAAAACGAAGATAAGGTTTCTTAATCTGTTTTAAGGACGTCCGTTTGAAGTCCAGCTTTATCGATGATAGATATGAATTTGATAGATGATAGAAAATATATAAAACAAATAATGATAACTTTAGATAGGATCTCACATCAAGGATGACAACGATTTACGTAACAAGTTTATTGACCTGATAAAAGTAAGATTCCAGATTCAAATTCATGACATCAAAGCTAATCAAAGACACTATAAATTTTCTTCCAAAAGTAAATTTCGCGAAACTTAAATCTGCAAAATCTCGCGATTTTTCGGTCTTGCGAAAGTTACTGCCCGCGGAAGTATACAAATGTTCCGGACTCGGAGATTTACCAACAAACTTGAAAGCTTTATCAGAGTACATAAAGCTACCCCTCCTTTTACTGGATAATTATCTCTAGAACTTGGGTTTTGTTTAGATCCTGAATATTCTTAAAATGTAAACTCTTACTAACTTGTGAATAAAATTTGACCCTTATATATTTTCAAAACTTACAATCGAAGAAACAACACATATTTGGTAGAAAACAACACATAATTGGTAGAAAATCGCTTCCTTAAAACTATTATTGATTTAGACTCTAAGTGCCTGAATTAGTGGTAGGCTTTAGCAGGCCTTTGCCTAGACCCGGCGCTTTCAGCCACAATTTTAGGCTCCACTCTAAGAACCTCTTTTTTTTCTTTTTGAAGTTATATACCCTTTAGTCCCCGCAATCTATAAATCCGGCACTGCATCAATATCAAACAAATCGCCTGTACGGCCGACGGTCGTCTATGCAGCCGACGATAAAATAAGACTGATAGGACATCGACTAAAATTAGAGAGAAAACCGACAGCGCAGGGCCTGATCTAGAGTAATGTTCTTAAAGTGTAAACCTTACTTACATAGACATCCTTAAGTAATGCACACAAAAAATTATAAATGAAAGTAATGAGAAACTACTGGTTTCTAAGAGTAACGGCAAATTCTGATTGTTATTAAAAATGTATTTGCTCACGTCTTTTTGTTTAAGTAAGGTTTACACTTAAAGAACCTTACTCTAGATCCGTCCCTGCCGACAGGTTATGAAAATTCAAGCATTACTTAAGTTACAGTCACTGTTTTACTCAGATGCTTCCAAAATGGACCGAAACTTGATGAAGAGAGCCTGCATACCCCCGAGTTCAAAACTTTTTAATTTTCGAAATTCTGTTTTCATCGATGACTCAACCATCCCTTATTAATAACCCATCTAACGAAATCATCTAAGGATGATGGATGCTGTTGCTCCTGCATACCAAATCAAGAGGCACTTTCCAAGAAATGTTGTCTAAACGTCTATTGCCCAATTTCTAATTAAGTGTACAGTTCATATATATCAGTTAGGTCGAGCTAGCTAACAATTATCGGTAAATTTAAAGCAACATCAATTAAGGTCTAATTCTGTGACTTCGTCTGGTTAACCCATACCATTGGAGCGAAATTGGGTAGTCATTTGGTACCTGAAGAAACACAAAATGGAGCTATAGTCCGCAGATTAGCTATGCTATGCATGACTGTTCCGTTTGAAAGTGGCTACATACCTTACATCATCTTACCTTACCTTATACCAATAAAGTGCACATTCCATGTATATAAGTTATCCATACTCGTCCCTTGTCAAGTGTAAAGTGACTCCTTAAGCATAACGACTCTCTATGTAAGCATATCGTGAACCAGCTTCGACCACAGATGTTGTTTATCGTCCGAATCTTTTTCTTCTTTTTTCCTCGTTCTTCCTTTTCTGAGATACGAAAATGATTATCTGGAAAATATATTGAAATTCAATAGAAATGTTTGAATATGAGATCTCAAAGAGATCCAAGAATCTTTACGTGCTTTACAATATTGTCCACTACGTTTAATCAATGAATGCATGAATGCATTGGATAAAAACCTTTCAATCATAAGCTAAAACCATAAGCATAGCGTGATCCAGCCGTACTTCTAAGTACGAATTTCCTGGAATATTCGTTGGAATAAAAGTATAGAAAATTATGGTGAAATTGTTTTGTGAACTAAAAAAATTCTTCATGAGAAGTAAATATTCAGCCAATCAATAATCCAGATTAGATAAACTTTTGAGATGATATCTAAGCATAGCATAGATCCAGCTTTACTTCTAAATAAGAATGAATTATTTCCTTGAATAATAGTTGGAATTCTGCGAAAATAAAATTATACACTTATACACTACTAATCGATGAAATAATAGTTTGCTAACCAGCTCACTAGCTCTATATGCTGTTTACAAATCCATCTTCGTCTTCGTCTTCTTTCTTCTCTCTTCTGTCTTTTCTGTCACTAAGATATAAAAATGATCACCCGAGGTGATCCACTTAAGTAGGCATAATAAAGAACCATCTGTAAGCGAAGAACAATAACTGAAGATATGCTTGTTTTTCGATACACCTTTATCAGAACAGTAAATCAAAGTGAATTTTTATGACTACCTTTTCATTAATATCCGTCAGAAACGAAAAAAAAAACATCTGCAAAGTAAGCTTCTATCTATTTCTTCTCTCTTGGAAAAAAGCTTTTCAAATTTTCTCAGATGAAAGAAAAGAGAGGTACCTTGGGAAAAGAAATTGTTTGTATATATGTTCATGCATGCATAGGCCAAAAAAGATATATATGAAAAAAAGTATTTAGGAAAAAAAGGTTAAATTATGTCATCTGTCACTATTTTTCAGTAAATTACGTAATAGTAATACGACATTGTATTGTAGAAGAGAAAGAAAGAAAAAATTCTGTTTGCAGTCGGGTGATATCTAAAACGATTCTCAACCGGCCGGTGCGCCGGTTTTTGCCTGAGGCTCGTTAAGAAAAACTACGGACAGTTTAGTAGTTTACTAGTCCGTGGGAAAACATGAGTTTATCTCCCCCCTTGTCCGCATAAGATTAGGCTGCCACGTATCCTTTTAATTATCCTTTTTTTAATGTACATATTTTCTAAAAGTATGTTCAAAAATTTATCATAAATGTGCTTATATACAAGTCTTGAATATAGTTACTCTATGCGAGTAAACCAATAGATTGGTATATAATTAACCTTTTATTACCCTTCGAAAAATAGTTAAAAAGGTCTCTTAGAAACAAGTAGGAGAATGACAAAATAATTAATAATTATTTTCAAAAAAAAGTACGATAAAGTCGTGTTTTTTAACGGGCCTAAGTAGTAACTATTAAAGGTTCGATGGAAATAAGGAAAAAAAGGAAAGTAAGCTAAAAGCATATGTATTATCAAAGATAAAAGTTAGTTTGGCTATAGAACCAAATAGCTATTTCTAAAAATAGCAATTGTATTTATCTAACAGATTATTGTCTGGAACTTTTCAACATTTCTTTCTCGTAATTTTTATCAAGCATAAAACAATCTAATAGAAGATAGAAAATGGAAAGAAGATCAGAATTCGTAGAAAAAGAACCCGTCTTCAGGCACACCTCCACATACAATCAAGTTATTAACCTTACGATCGAGTCATAGAGCATTTGCATGGCTGTTCCATCATAAGTGCAAACCATTAAACATTAACCATCAAAAGGATTGCCAAATATCTATACATTGCTCAATATTACCAGTTTCGATGACGTACTTTATAAAGACAACAAGCCGTAGACGCTGCAAACTGGGTAAATTCAAATTATCACCTCACCATACCTTAACTTCACTGAGTGAAAAATCAATAGTAGCTACTATTGCTTTATTTATATCAGTAGGTCAGTGATTACCAGACCTCTGAACAAGCTAAAGAATCATCGCCAAATTTTGAGAAATCTTAACCGTTTGATTGGTTGGAAATTACGTCATCAGAAGGCTGATTGGTTCAATTTAAAATGTTTGTTAAAATCGAACATAACAGAAACATTTCTACATGGGCCAATCAGAAACTTGATGATGTAATTTCCAACCAATCATAAGATTGAGTTACCCATAATTTGGCGACAATCCCTTATAAAAGACCGATGATTTAAATCATGAGTGTTTACTGCTATATTTATATCAGTATATCAGTGTATACCAGACCTCTAAATAAGATTTCCAAACAAGGATGTAAAGACAAGGATGTAACCATGACCTATCTAAATATTTGAGCAAAAGGAGACATGGTCCGTTGCTAGGGAACTTTGTTTAGAAATAACAGGATATTTGTTTTTAATAAAAAATTAATTAGATTTACAGATTGTAACAAAAGTTGATTAACCAAATATTTGATTCACTTTGACGCATATCAATACCATACCACAAGCATAAATCAGGAGTTCAAATTTGGTCCTGGCATCAATTGTCAATAACGAGGAATTCTAATTTGACTCATCAATTCTAGGTGTAAGATTCCCCATGGGAATTTGGGGGTCATCTAAAAACGGGTTTCGTTTTTTCATTGTTTTACTTTTTCTATACTAGAGAGGTTTCCAGATTATGATAGATTATAACAGAGATTTTCTCTTAGAAAAATGAAAGAATGATTTAAAAGGATTGGTACATTTTTGTGCCGAATAATGACGTAAACAAAACAAAGAACTGTAAAAGATAAATGTATAAATAAAAAAAATGATCGAATGAATGTCACGACTCATTTTATAATAAATCTCACTGTTGTCTTTATATAGGACTTAGTATAATTTGAAATAGATTTTTTGGATCTTCCTCTAAGTGCATCATATCTCGATACATCCGATCCAAAGAAAATCTATTTCAAAAAGATATCATCTTAAGTAATTATCCTTTATATATTGATAAAAGAAAATTGTTCTAGGAAATTAAAAACCTGCATTACAGATAAAAGAGATTAATTATTCATTATTTTCCTTCTTCAAGTTCTTCGTTGAAGAATCATGTGATTCCGCAAAATTTGGTGCTCGCGACATTTAGTTTCTTCATAAAAAATGTTTCTCACAAAAATAGAAAAACGAAATAATTTGATATAAAAAAATAAATTTATTTGGCATTCGTGAATAGATATTCTCAACTGTCGTGGCTTTTCCGTCACTCGAGGTATGATAAGAAAAACTCCAAATTATTAAATGCCAGAGATCCTTGAAAGAGCTGACTATTAAATTGTAGTCGGTTCTCCCGATCTGCTACCAATTCCCTTATGTGTTAACTGCGGTAACAAAATAAGATGTATTCTGTTTATATTTTCTTTTTAGTTATTAAAAATGCCGAGAATTGTCGACCGAAATGCGCAAGTCGGAGACGTCATTACTACTCGGACAAAGACAAGGTAATATCTCTTCTTCATATGAAAATAAACATCATTCATCAATAAAAGATTTCATTGCAACAGAAACGGATAAGGTATAGTCGTAGAGGCTTCAGAAAATACCTGGTAGACTTACAGTCTTTTGTGCATGTCGTAAGTCTATAGTACAAATAACGATGCTGATGGTTATTGGTTTGCAACTATGATTAAACACAGCCATGTACAAGCTCTTTTACGTGTTTATCGAGGCAATGGCTTAAGTCTGACCTAGTTTTTTGTCAGCCGCCAACTGACTACCCAATTTCCCTCACATGGCATGGGTCGACCCATTGGCATTGCCAAAAGATAGTTATTACCCCTTTGCTAAGAGCTCAAGACGATTGCCTTTTATTGCAGCGTTTGTAATGGCACTTGCCTCTACTATCTGCGTTCCCCATG
Organism: Nanomia bijuga; assembly: GCA_032273505.1. Lineage (NCBI taxonomy): Eukaryota > Metazoa > Cnidaria > Hydrozoa > Siphonophorae > Agalmatidae > Nanomia > Nanomia bijuga. The sequence continues at coordinate 12,484 of JAUKPT010000756.1, forward strand.
CTTAACTGTCATGCATGGAAGTGTGTTAAAAGATGGCATAACCACTACGCGTTGGTCTCCATATAACTAACAATCTAACAATCTATTCTATATATAAGAAGAGCCATAACTTACTGAATATAACACGGCCTGGTTCTTTGCTTTGCACTTTTCAGTTGAGGTATTTCCCATAAAGCATTTGACGTAAAACATCGTGCGCACGTAGTTATGATCAAAAGAAAATAAATTGACGAGAAAATGTACAATTCTTCATTTTTATTAAACCCTATGAAATCTCCCGTTCAAAACCACTTGAAGCTTTTGGAAAAAGATAACAATAATTATATGATCATCATTAATCCACGTGCTGATATTTGTAGTGTAAAAGATTAATTTCTCAAGGATTTATTGAAGAAAGAAGTTGAAATTTAAAGCTTGTGAGACTGAGTTTTTACTACAGAGCTAAAAATAACATAATATGTTAAGAAATTTGATCATTAATAAAAAAAGTCGTTATAATGAATAATAGGCTATCATCAAAATTACCCGAATGTATTAATCTAAGGAAAAAAAATCTATTGTGCTAATATCTTTAGTTAATTAACATAGCTATTTGATATCATGCTAGAACTTACTTTTTATCGGTTGCTTTGAATGTATTTTTGCAATATGTTCATATCTCTAAGTTTGCATCACACTAATTCGATACCCAAGAAAACTGTGACCTCGAAGTACCTAAACTGAAAAGTGCATAGCAAAGAATCAGGCCGTATTATATTCAGTAAGCCATGGAAGAGGTCATACAAAATCAGAAAAGATTTATGTCTCTGATGTCTGAATTCAACAGTCAATCTAAAAACATAAACCAAAGCTTTAAAAGAGGTTATAAATGACTGGTTTAATTGAGGGTACAATGCTTCAGATATCAAATTTTTCAAAATTTTAGTACTGGCAGAAAAGCATGGATCTTATTTTATCGCCTTTGGCATTACTATACTTAATTAACCATCTCAACACTTGATTGGTTGCATATTACATCATCTTGATTCCGATTGGTTCATTTGAGAATGATATCATTATTTTTGACTCTAAAATTGTGAAATTTTTAAATGAACCAATCAGATTCTTGATGATTAATATTCAACCAATCAATGATAACATTTTATTGGACCGCGAGCCGCGAGTGACTTCAAAAACGGAGATACCAAAATTGACTCTTCGCTCTGGAAAATGTCACGCTAGGTGTACAAACTTTAGATCATACTTACCCTTCAGTTTACTACTTTTTACGTCTCTCGCACTTAGCTTACAACTTAACCATTATATACATCAACAAATCACAACACATTGCAAGTGCTGCAGAACCAAATATTTGACTTGTAAGAAAAGAAAAGAAAGAATGACATAGCTTCATTGTTTACCTTTCATTTGGAATCATCATCGCCGTCAATCCTAACTGCTGAATGTATTCCAGCGAACAATGACGAAGCAGATATAGTTTCATCGAAATGTATTATGATAAGAACTCTCAGTGACATCTACTTTGTTTTCATTTGTTTTAATGAGGACGGAGAAAATCACCATGGGAACAGATTTCATTGACTTATTTATTATATGAATAGTTGTTTGATACGTAAATGCAAATATGATGGTCGGTTTGGTCTGTAATTATGATTTTTCTCTTCGATTTCAGTCTTGTCCCTGGTAAACGCAGGGTGGCGCCTGACAAACTACTTTTTGACTGATTCCTATTTGGCAGGTGTAAACTTTTGATACATGCCAAATTCTGATAGGCACGCTATTTTCTAATTCTGTTGTGGGTGAATACGTTAGATTATTATCCCCGTAAAGATGATAAATAGACGTCTGCAAATTTAGACAAACGTAATCGAACTGGAATTACCTGATCTTTTGCTAGTGCACTGTGAAAGGTGCTGTCATTCATGAAACAGAATGTTTTATAAACATATAAATGAAATGGCCTATTTCTTTCTGCTTCTTTCTGGCGCTCAAAGACATATTAATCAATAATTCAATCTAGTAAATCATTTGTAGACTCAATACAACGTCTTCCTCCGTGAGAAACTTCCAATCCATCAGATTATTTCGAGTTTATGTGGTTTCGTGAGGATTTGAAATTAAAGATTCACTAATCCTTATAATAGAAAATTAGGAACTTCTTTTATCAGTGTAAAAAAAACTAATCTACTTTTAGTTATATTATAGGACCAAATTGAGAATTTTCATAGATTTATTGAAAATTGAAAATACCTATCAATTTCCAGTAAGGGAATTATGGCTAATTCAATCTTTTGATTGGTTGGAAATTACATTGTCAAGATACTGTTTGGTTCATGTAGATGCATTTTTAACATTCTTGATTTCAACAAAACATCAAATTGTTATATTTTATGTTGAACCAATATGTTTTTCGATGTTGTAATTTATAAAAAATCAAACAGCTAAACAAACTGAAATTTGGTGATAATTCCTAAAGTGTATGGATTACAGAATATAAAAACTAATTTGCGTCTGCCATTTTTGTCACTCAAATACGTATCAGTGGCGGATCTTATTGTATTCAGTATGCGCTCATGTTAGAGCAAATATTTCTTAAATGAATATAATAAAGATAAAATAACATGAATTAGCCCTGAAATATGACCAATCCTCAGTGAAATCAGTTTTGAAGATACTCAAAAAAAAGACCAGATTCACCACTGCTTATCAATTAACAATTCCATTTAGTAAGGATTCTTGTAGACTTAATACTCCGTGAGAAACTTCCAGTTCATCATACCATTCTTGAGTTGATGCGGTTTTTTGAGGATTACAAATGACTGATGCATTATACAGTTGGCCAAAAAGATGGCCATAGACAAAAAAATAACAGAGTTTTCTCATTTTGAATTTACGTTGAAAGACACCGCGTGTCGAGTCAGTAATTTGATCATCATGACGTCATCACTGGGAGTTGTTAATAAGCATGGAGAACATTCGAGAAAGAAGTGGGACAGGTGATGTGTTATGAACTTGACGTTAACAAGATGGGGTTTATAGTCTGTGCAAAAAGTGTAAACAGTGATTTTTGAAATGCGTTTAACTTCATCAGATTGTTTGTTCGTTAAATTTTACATATATATACTGTAGCTTTCGACGAGCACTTTAATTTGACATGATTATTTTTGAAAATGAAGAAGAATTGCGGCCAGAAAATGAAGAAGAAAAAAACATATTTCGAATATAAATCGTAATGTCATCTTATTCGGCTATCTTAGTTGATCTCAAAAGTATTTTTTTCTATTTTAGCTTCATTTGTCACGAAGTTACGGTATGTTTTGGTACCCCTAGTCAACCCAAAATAATGCATCAAAAATCGTCATATTTCGGCTCTACTAGGGGTTACAAAGCATACCGTAACTTCATGACGAATTAAGCTAAAATAAAAATGAATACATTTTTGAGATCAGCTTTGATAGCCAATAAAGGTGAAATTAAAATGTTACGATTTTTATTCGAAATAAAGAAGTTTTCTTTTTCTTTTTCATTTTTCTTCAATTTTTGATAGAATAATATGATTTGATTTTAAAGTTCTTGACAACTTAGCTCATTTTCGGATCCTTCCCCTAAAGAGGGCATTTCAGGCACGTTGCTAAGGAGGCAGGGTTTTTCTTTTGCTGGAGATGCGGTGGCGACTTTGGTATTGGTTCTGGCGACCATTTTTTGTAAGCAAGTGAGGTTGTGTCTACCCGAGGGTATATTTTGTGAAAGATGAAATGGGCTCTGGCGACTTTGGGTAAATTTTTTAATAGGCTCTGGCGACTGTCGCCAGTCGCCAGGCCAAAAGAAAAACCCTGAGGAGGGGGGGGAGTAATTGAATTTTTTTCAACAATCTTCCCCCTCCAGTAACTAAAATCTTAAGAAAATCTTATGATACAATGTATTTTGAGGGCTAAAATCATGAAATGTTTTTAAATTCACTCTCTTACTACGATTTGGCTTTTTTAAATTTTTGATTGCATCCCTAAATGTTGAAGTTCTGCTACGTGCCTGGAGCACTGGGTATCAGAGGGTATCAACTTGAAGGTTTCGGTCAGGTTCATGGTAAAAATCCTTGTGGTACCTCATAGACCGAGCGACCCAATTCCTTTGGATCCCTTCATCGAGACAATACTTTAGAAAGAACTTTCAGGTTTCTAGTCATTTTTTTAGATGGTTTATTTATGAATTTCTTTTGAACGAATCAAAGGACAAACACAAAAAGAAATGTTTCCTTCATTCAACGAAATAATTTAACAAGTTTAAACCACACGCATGGTAAAAAAAAAATACCGATCAGTAATTAGGAGTAACATTTTTGTCATTTCGAATAATCCCAGCGAAATTTTGTCGCCATATTTTTTGACATATTTGGTCTGTAATCTGATCGTTGGGTTCTTCGTATCTGTCACGCGAAACGCAACGTGTTAATTAAGATGTAGGAAGTTGTGGTCTAATAAATTTCACACTTTTTTTATAAGAAACCTTTCTACAAGAAACCAGGACTAGAAGGGCCTAAATATTTAGAAACTTGTAGGGCTAGATACAATATCTTAAGGTTTATAGGGCTAAGATAGTAGTGATGGTTGATGGTTACTCAATGATCAAATATTTTGGTCCGACTAGGGGTTACAAAACATACCGTAACTTTGTGACAGATAAAGCTAAAATAAAAATATATACATACATTTTTGAGCTTCAGCTAAGATGGTTGATTTTAATGACATGAATATTTGTTCGGAAGTAAAGTAGTTGATTTTTTTTCTTCAATTTTCAAGCGCAGCTCTTTTTCATTGACTTTAACAATTACATTATATCAAAGTGCTCCTTAATACTTACTCCGTGTCAAAAAATGAGTAAAAACGAGCAATAGATAACAAAGTTATGACTATTACAAAAAAGTAGTTCTACTATTTGTAGACAGGCTCTAAGAGTTAATTATAGTCTATGTGTTATTTATAACCCGGAGAATTGAGGAATATTTTTGTAATAATTAATTTGAGGGCTTTAGCCCCCTAGTGCTTTTCTAAATCAAAATAAGATGCACTTCCCACATAAATACGTTTTTTGAAGCCATTTTTCTATGTTTTTTTTGCAAGCCACGTTAGAGCACTTGCTCAAGTCATTTAAATTAAAAGAAATGAGTAAAAAATAAAGATGAAAATTTTGAACTTGCCGGATAAAAAAAAGTAAAAAATACACCATTGAAATCTCGAAAATGTATAGGTTGTTAGGGTTAGGACCAATAGTTACCGAGAAAATGGGCAAAGAAGAGGACCAACTTTAAACGTTGTTTTTTTCTTGACCGGGGGTAATACAATATAAAAGTTGTACCATGGCCAGCTACATACATGGCCTGATTCTTTGCTAGGCTGTTTCTAGTTGAGGTACTTCGAGGTCACAGATTGTC
>JAUKPT010000757.1:0-17911 GCA_032273505.1 Nanomia bijuga
TTACCCTACTTTTGATAACTTATTTTTGAAAACGCGGGCTTTATACTGGATTTTGACCAAAAAAATGCTCTGAAAAAACAGTTTTTTGATTTTGTAAGCATAAAAAAAAATGAGTATTCATTCAGATGAGAAAAACTTGCATGAATTCTTAGAGACAAAATATCTAGAAATCGTTTAGTGCTTATTGCGTCTAAATCAACCTGTTTCCAGCCACGCATGACACTGAAAATTAAAAATCGAACTTCTGGGGTGCATAGGACTTTTGGGGTGCATCGTCTGTAGACGAGATCAAGTTTATATAGACATCAGGTATTACCCGCCCGGGCATGTTGTCATGATTGTAACCGTGAACCAATCAGTAGCATTTAGTACAATTAGCCATATAAAACTTATAACAATGATAGGATAATCGGTAATCTTTCCAATGTTCCCATAGATCCACGATTTTCATTTTTCTAAAGAAAGCCAAAAATCTTTTTATTCTCGGTCTAAAAGGGTTGCTGAATGCCAAGTTACTTGAGTTTGCCACTCTTATATCAGCATAAGAAAAATCTTGTAGTTTTTACCGTTAATTTGCACTGTTTTTTTACGCCGTAAGAAGGTACCGAAAGACCTCATAACACCAAATGTTCTTTGAACCTTAAGAAACAAAGGGCTATCTTTATCTTGATAACCCCTTTAATAGGTACTCAAAAAAATCCAAATGAAAAGGTGTATTTATTCTTATCTAAATGTTTTCATAAGATGATATAGGGTTTTAAAATTTATACCCATAAATAATGCAAGTCCTTGAAAAGAATACCAATAAATCGGGCAAGGGCTTAAAATGATACCCAAAAGTCATTTTAAAAAGGTACTCTAAAAGAAGCAAATCTTCGTATACTTACATATGGGAGTTACGGATTATTTACGTCAGATCAGATGAATTGGCATCTAGAAAGTAATATTTCCAAACATTAAGAAAGGTGCAAATCTTAGCAGTTCTATAAAATACCTTAATGAAAAACAAATATCTATAGCTATAAAGAATTGAAACATGAGATGGGAAACTAAATTACTTATTTAAGATATTCTTTCGCATTTTTTTCGCACTTTGTTCTGAACTAAATCTCGCAAAAAGTAAACGCAGGTGAAATAAAGATTTGTCTGGAATCATTTCCTTGAAATATTTCTAGCTAGAATTTGTGCCATAAATCCGTGTTTTAGCAATTTATTCAGTGTACCGATCGTCAGATAGCAACATTTTGGAACAAAGTTCAGTTATATGGTCGATTTCCTAGAAAGAATTAATATGACGTTGTTTTTTATTGCTATAATGCGGGTTTGGGGCTTTCAAAGCTTTTTCGTTTGCGGTAAGTGTATGTATAATACAATGAGATTAGTGCTATAATGCACAAATATATTTGTTACATGTGGTTAAATATGTAAACAATGGAAGCACTTTTGTGGTTTTCTGCGGTATCAAACGCGGTTATTATGAGGGTTGAGGCTTTTTGATGTGGGTTTGAGCTGTGAGTTCGATGGAGCAATAAATCTGTACTCTGTGTTAAGATCAATCTCGTATACGTAAACTTGCAATTTTTTTCACATGCTGGATCCATTGGACAATTTCTAGTTCATCGTTAATTTTAACTAAACATTTATTTTTAGGATTTGTAATAGTAGTTGCACAAGCTGGTTTACAATTTTGGAATTATTTTATTTACTTTTACAGGGGTGTATATAACCGTCCGAAATCGGACATGAGCAGCTGCATGTCCGACATCATTTGCCGTACAGAGGTCATGATTTCCGACAGAAAGACTCAAGCATTTGTTTCTGACTGTCCGATTGAAAATGCTATGCTATGCTATGCTATTTTCAGACCTGCTTTTATCAGTCTGAATCGCAACCTCCTATCTAATTTTTATCAATAATATTTAAGTTCACTTCAACTTTTACTGACAGAAAGTTGATAATATCCTTTTCTTCTCCTTTACTCATCCTATATTTTGTTTATTAACGCTTACAATTATGTGTTTTCCTTCTTTTACCTTAAATGTAGTCTTCGTGTTCATCCGACTAAATGTTAAAACTAGCTTTCTTCCATCATATTTCTTCACCTTCAAAAGCTCTTATGAAGCTTTTAAATCTTAACAAGGTGAAAAAACTGACAAAACATTGCTAGAATTGTTAAATCAAATTTCCGATCAATCTAACATCGCAATAAATGATAGCCATTTTTCCAAACATTGATTAAGGAATTGTCTCTCAATTACAGCATGAATTGTATTTTTATCAGTTCACTTTGCTGGCACAAATGACCTGTGGGAAAATGATTTTGGTACAATGCAAAGCTGTGTAGCAACCGTCTGCGTTGCCAAGATTGTAGAATAAAAAACAATTGATATAATTATAATTATCGGGTTACAATTAAAAACGAGAATTTATAAAGAAAAATGTGTAAGAGGTTATTTACGTACCTAAAAATAAATAGATAGACAAAATAAAATCTAAACTGTTATATAATTGAACAGAACCTAATTAAGTTTTAATCAATTGTTTATCAATAATAAAAACTTAATTTTTCTTGCATTGTTTTTCAATTTTCGTTGCTCATTATGTAAATAACGTAAAAATTAATTTAATTGTTATTGTCTAGATGAAGACAATTAAAAAGTAATGTTGGTTACTGTTTTGTTATTCACTTCTTTTTGTTACCATGGCTGATAATACTTGTAGCCTCAGAATGTTTTCATGCCGTGCCGTGTTGTAATTTGGTGTATGAATCTTTTTTCAAGTCCGATGACACTATTGCGAAAAAAATGAAATGAGGTATTAAAGTAAAATTAAATCAAAAAGAAGGTCATATAAGAGAGGAATTCAAAGAATATTTTCTTTTGCGAAATAATTTCGAGATTAAAAATTGACGAATTTATTGGACAAATGACAGGTATGATAAATTCCTCCTTATATACTACACACGTTCTCTTTTTTATAGAAAATATACTTTATAAAAATATCCAAGATGAAATTTGACCAAAAGTTAAGAATATGTTAAGAGTATCGTCATCTTGAAATTTCGTTAAGAAAGTTGAGTTAGGTTTTGGTTTTTTCTTACTCAATCCAAAATTTTATTCATAATAAACACGTTTTGTAAAAAAGTGTCACAAATTTAATTACGATGGTCCAAGAGGTTATGATTACTCTTGAACCAAAAAAAATATTTCATAAAAAACCTGTATTTGATTGTTAATTGAGTATCAGACAAAATCCTTTTCTTTAAAGTAGAAACGAATATCATAAATATCATTTAGAAAATTTGATGAAAATCTAATAACGAGAGTAATCATAAAGAAACTTTTCTTTTTCTTCATGTTAGTGTTGACATTCTATTTTAATCTTCCTTTTAATGTTACAAAGAATTATATATTTTTGGCCGATCTCTTATGAATTAACTTATTCATTTGTATTATCTTGTTTGACAATACCCTGGAACAAATTCAGTATGATATTTTAACACAAAAACAGTTACAATATTATCTTTGACAACAAAGCTAGGTAAGAAGTGTATAGGTCCCTCTTCTCTGTGACGCAAATTTCGAGTCCAAATCGCCAAAATATTATTTATTTAAAGGCCGCAAATTCAACTGGAGCAATAACAAGCGAAGAGAATATGTTGATTCTAAACAGATTTACGATGATTTTTTCACGATGCAAAAATCATTCTAAATGAAAAGCATCAAAGTAAGTGAGGAAGATGAATACGTGAAGTTGCTTTATCATATTTATCTGGGTACTTCGTCAGTAAGCAGTAAGCAGTAAGCAGACGAAGTACTGAGTTAAATATGATATTCATTTTTCTCATCAAGATACTTGCCCGATCAAAGTTATTTAATCAAAGTAGATATTTTAGTCCCAAAATTTTAAGAACAAAATAAATCTATTGAGGGGAATAATTTAGTCCGTTTTCGAAATAGAAGTAAAAATTAACACTGTAGATAGTGATATACACATTTTAAAGGACCAATGAGCATCGAAGGAGATATTTCTGTCATTTTCTACTAAAATACGAGGTAATCGGTGTAGGTTTTTTTTTTGATAATAATTAAAAGAAGTCGTAAGAAAAACAAAACAACACAAAACAAAATCGAAAAACAGGGGTCTTAGCCAAACCGCCTCTTTATAGTTACAGCAGTCTCAATATTTCACGCATTCTTTTGGGATCGGCTTTTCAATTTTAGCGTTATTTAGGTTTTTGATTTTGATTAAAAAATTCTTGATACTGAAATATAATGAGAAATAATCGTATAAAGAAAATATACAAAGGAAAATAATCACGCGGAAATTCAGCAAGATTTAATAAAGATTATTTTTTCTTACAAATAGGACTTACATAGATAGAAATATTTGCATTTTTGCATAAACTTTGCATAAAATGTTCCAAAAGAGAAAACAATCTTTTATTCGGATTTAGAATTTTAGTAGATATTTTTGCAAGGTTTGGAAAGGTAACATTTGGCACGAACAATAAAATAATATAAGTATCTCAGGTTTGTCTCTTTTACCTAGGTTCTAGTTCATCTATTTATTGTACGGCCTTAGGGCTCATCATAAAATTGTTTTCATTTTTTAACCGAACATGTCTGTTAAACATTTACCCCCTCACTCCTTCGACTCAACAGAAAACCTCTTTTATGCGCATATTTCTCAAATAATTACTATACATAAAACCAATCCCATCCCACCCCAGCAACATGTGCTTGACCCAAACCTCCTTGGTTAAAGGCCCCTTTATTTGATCCAGGTTCAAATTCAGTGTCACAAAAGCATCTATGAAACACTACACAAACATTTCATCAATAAGATCAATTGGGCTCCTGAAATTCTAAGAAAAAAATGATGAATTATATTTTTCCTATAATATATATTAAATATATCAAAGAACAAATGGAAAAAATGACGTTGATTATAGATATATCCATGCTAAGATACAATTAGGTAACCGTTGATCAGAGGTTAGAAAAATTGTTGTACTCTATCATTGATTTTTGCCGACAGAAAAGAAATTCATAATCCTTGGATGTTGGAACATCAACAGTAATAAGGACATAGTTCATGAAAACTTCCTTGCATTTAAATTGATATGAGATATTTCTATTTGGAATAAATTGCCATTAATTTGAAGGAACAAAATCGTAAAGCATGTACCGTGTCCGGCTTGAGTCCTTTTTGTCCTATTTATTCAATCTCTTTGACCAATACTTAAGTACGTTACCGGAAAAAGGTCAAAAATATCAAGGAAATGCCTTTACGTAGTAATTTATTAACATCAGAACATATCTTTGCATAACGGTAACCAAAAAAGGACTTTATTGTAACTTTGTTATATAATAGAGGTGCAACAATTTTGCTGTTACAATTTTGCGCGTATTTTAATCTAAGAAAATAGGGACTAGAATATCACGGAAGTATTTTCATGTTCTATGACAATTTAACGGTTGCTAAAAAAGGATTAGAATTTTTGTAGGAAGTAAGAATATCTTTTGGTACGTGAAAAAGTCTTCCAGGTATTTATTGGAGAGAAAATGTTTGAAAAAAATCTCACGGAAATGTCAAGTCATTCTTTTTTGAAAAGCACGATGACTAAATATAAACAAAAATGAGTTAAGCAAAACTTCCAACATATATTACTACCTGGTTTTTGTTTACTAACTCAAGAACGGGCAGAGATAACGTGCTCCTTTTTTCTGGATATTAGTTTTATTTCGTTTAGCACCTTGCAAATTGATAGGTCATTTGACCCCCTCTGTCCATAACGACTCGTGTTTCTGAAAAGACTCGAGTACTCAATATTTCATTACAATTTCCAAATAACAAAACCGTAAATAAAATAAAATAAATCATTACTTAGGCATAAATTCTTTTATTCGTTTTATATCTTGTTATTGAGTGCATTTTTTTGTATAATCTTTCATTTAATTGTTCTAATTTTATTTCTTTTCGTATCAAAATAACTTTGATACTGTTCTATTTCATAAAACTTTTATTCATAAATTTATGGAAATATTTCGTATACTCGAGTCGGTCAAATTCCATGAAACTTCACAAGTTTTTCCAGTGTTCTAATTTCAGCTCTGTTCCTGTTTGCAGAACATTACAATTGATATCTCACTAATCAATATTAAATAAATGTAGTGTAGATGACTCTGTTCAAAATGAATTGACAAATATTTTGGACTCTCTTCAGGTTCAAGCTTTTTTTCTCATAGTTCTGTTGGCAGACTTCAGTCAAAAAATCAAAAATAGTATCAATTTGAATCAAAAAGATAAAGAAAATTGGAAAGCAATATATCGAACAAAAAGTATTTGTATAGCCTTAGTCTCATGTTTGGAGACTTCGCCGAGGAAAATATATTTTACAACATAGATTATTTCTCATTCTGTTGGCAAAGAGAGGTCAGAAAAGCAAAAAAATACCAACTTGAATAAAAAGAAAAGAAAAAAGAAACAACATTAACAGTGTCATTTGATAGATTGCATCAATTTCTCCACAAACCATATGAAGAAGATTGGAAAGAGATAACATTCAGATTGTGTAGTCATTTAGAGTCCAATAAATTTTTATGATAACAAATAGATACTACTAATCCCAACCTTAAGGCTATAGGGTCTGTTCAAATCGACATTTTCGTGTTCAAGGTCTGTGTGTCCAACTCTAATGGTAGGAAATGATCACAGCGTTGAGATAAACAAGACCAACGAGTTGCAATATCTGCAACTCATTGCAACAATATGACGTAAACCTAGCGCTGCATCTGACATCCCGAATTCATTTCTTAACAGCTCGATAAGAGTAAACAAAACAACACAGCCATTTCTCTTCATAATAACAACACATTACTTAACATTGCTCAATTTCAAAACTCTTGATATGTAACCATTGCAAAACAATACACCATCCTTCAACATTAGGAAAAAATATAGGATAATGGTTGAGTAATTTGTTTTTTCCTGATGAGCTGTTTTTCCCATCTCTACAAAAAGACCCACAAAATTTGAACTGAAACCGGTAGATACATTTAATACCTCCAATTTTAGATAATAAGGTTTCATGGGAAAATTTAGCAGGGGGATTATTGTTGGAGTATATCAGCTCCCATTGTCTTCCTGTTGATGCCTTTTTTAACCTTCACACGATGATTAACCGCCTTTATTACCTAATCATACCAATTTCCCTTCATACATATTACTATGAATAATATTTCCCGCTAAATATAATTTTATACTATTAAAACCTTTTTCGTCTTTTTTTCATTATGGTGTATTTTCAACGTGGTAAATCTGTCATAACTCCTTGTTTATATTTCCGTTTTTATTCTACATCACTTCCTATCAAATTGATGCGTTGAAAGGTAAACATCCTTCTCAAATGCAGGTTTGTTACTCTTTTCTTTTGTAAGTTTGCACATGTTGATGGTTAATGCTATCATGCCGTGTGAAAATTTCTCAGCTTTTTGTCTATAGGTGGATTTTCAGCGGGTGTAGTTGATAACGATGAAATGTATACGAGGTATACTAGCAAGAGTGAATATTTCGTACCCTAGTCATTTTGACAACTGCCCAGGCAAGGTGGGCACGTTGGACAGTGCTTGCCGAGACTTAACCCTTAAATAATATAGAATAGATTAAGGTTAAAGTCTAAGATTTGCACTTGTTATGGAACATCATTGTACAAGATCTTTACGTACTTACCGAGACAATGAATTGAATTCCATCTTGTGTTTATTCATGATACGATGATTTTCTGTGGGTGCAATTAATGTAATCGAGGTTTTATCAGCAATGAAATATCTCCCCAGATATGGATATAATGGCAGAGTTCCGTCCGTTAAGCATTGACTGGCAAAGCCTAATTACAACACCACATTTATCAAATTAAAGATTGGCAAGAAACTCCTTCGTAAAGCGCAGCGCCAGTTTTCTTAATTTAATTTCGAGTTTATAGACCGACATTTTTTTCGACTAAGCTAAAAAACTTTATTTGGTTAAAAACCGATTAATAATCGTGAAAACACTGCAGAATCAAATAGTCAGAAGTACGAGACTTGCTTTCGGTGTCAGCGTCGTTGATTGCTGAGTTTTTTCTGCCGTAAAACATCAGTACACAGTATCACAAAAACTTAGCATCGTTAAGCATCACAAAAGGTTTTGATGAAAACTGTTATGAGGACAAAATGAAAATTTCAAGTAAAATTCATATGTATTTCTAGAGGGATCATGCAGCAAAAATCACTTCCAGTAGTAGTTCAGTAGATGAAAATGGTTTAGGTTAATCTGGGAGCTAAAAATAGAGAGTACCTTCATCTTTCTATATCAAATTCTATATCCGCAAACTTATTTTCAAAGAGAGTTGGATCCGTTGGATACGTTTGAACTTTAAGTGTTGTTTACGTTTTATTTTTCCGTCTTAAGTTATTCTACCGGAAGATGAGAAGATATTGGGGATCGATAAACAGGTTGTTCCGTAGTCGCACTCGAAATAACGTCAACAAGAAAGCTTGCTGTGAGGAGAGTTGACTTAGTCATTTTAAAGATTGTCGAAACGTTGATATATCCCGAACTGATTAATGTAAGATAATAGATATGAAACATTTGGGGTCTTTCTTAATTATGTTTTTACCAATGTGCTCTATTTAATTGATGTTTGTGTCCTAAGAGGAGGTAACATATATGTTGATGTTTGATAGACAAATCGTTTTAATTGATGTATGCAGCGGTCACATTAGACAGTTTAAGGTTCGCACTTATGATGGTTGGCCGAATAGTCATGCACAAGTTATGTACGTGCTTACTGAGACAATCTATAGTATTTCATCAGGTACCATCTAACTAACTAATTTTCTTCCCTTGGTATATGGGTTTGGCCTGGCTTACTTACAGTCTACAGATTTTAGCATAACCTTTGAATTTAAAATGTTGAAATGATGGGCGCAATTGTGCATTGAATGAAGCTATGCTGGCATTGGATCTTGATATTTAGATGCCAATTTTGAGCAGTTTCACCGGCTATATTCTTCTTACAAAAAGGCATAAGACATTTATGTTCGTGTGAACAACTAAAAGGTCTAAGCTTTACTTCTGCCCCATAGATTTATAAAACAGTCCCCATTTAGACTTTCCTGACTTTTCTGTCTTTTCCACTAAATAAGGCTTGAAAAAACACCCTTAATACCTAGCTAAACTAGACTTTTTTCCTAGAAATCACTATTTCTTTAAATAAATCAAATATCAAAACAAAAATTCACTTTTTTGAAAAACTCCGAGAAAACGTGCCCGAACTAAATAAATGCCAAAATAATGAGTGGTGAAAAAAATGAAAAAGCGGTTTTTAGAAAGACAACCCCGTTACTGTGCCAAATGTACATCTTGCTCCAACAGCACGTGACTTAGCATAAAAACATAGAGCCGATTCAATCACAAGTACTAACGGGCTCAACATTTTACATATTTACCGCTTTCATTAATGTTTCCGCCTACCATCAGAAGTCGGCAGCGCTTTGAGATTTTGTTTTATTGCACGAATAAATCAAAATGGTTGAATATTTTGTTTTAATAACACAAACTTAGTTGTGCACGCACGTGGCGCTACGAACATATTTTTCTCTCGTCAAACTAATGTAAGTTGGCAATTTCATATTCATTTTTCATATCATGTTTGAATCATTTTTTGTTGAAGTTTCAACACATTTTCTTTCTTTTTTTTAAACTACTATATGTAATGACTGATAGTTTGAGTGTTAAACCTCTCGATACCATGATGGGTTTGGTATACAGTTTTGTGTCCGAAACACTAGATTTTACGCGTAACTGTAACATCATAAAACCTAACCTAACTTTCCTTTGCATAGAAAAAAAGATTTTGTCGAATAAGTAACCTTCTTTCTTACTACGCAAACATCACTGTTACATGAAAAACCTCTTTACCGGGGATCTACGACGAATTGAAAATGTATTCTATGATGAAAGACTTGCATATAAAGGGACTTGAAATACTAATCTCAAATCATCCTGTTTGACATTCGTATATCAAAGATCTTGCCTCAAAGGTCTTAAAATTCCTAAAAAGAGTATAAATCCTTTATACATTGGTTCTTCCTATACTTTGTTGTTTTTTGACTTACTTTAATTTCCTAAAGTGATATTAAGAGATATAAATGCTATATAAATGACCGAAAAATTAATATAGAGGAAAAGGACATTTTATTTATGGCATCGAACAAACAGTTGATGTATGAAGTTATGAAATGCCCGTGCCCCTAATCTCCTTTTTTAGTCACTGCGAGAATTTATTTTCGGCTGCAAAAGGAACTTGCTTTAATTATCGTGTACCGGAATAGAATACATTTTTTTCTCGTATCTTTACCGAAGGAAAAACTTTCGTTAATGTAAACAGTAATTAGTTTTATCTCCTCGTATTTTGTAGATGTAAGAAAAAAATACTTGGACTTAAATCAACTATTACACTTTTTGTGAGGTGTGCCGATTGATATCATTCTACTCTTGCCAACTTGAAAAATGTTTTGCTTAGACCAGCTACGTTTCTTCATTTGCAAAAAAACGACAAAAAGATGAAAAAAATATTTTATTTCGTCTAAGAAAAACGTTGATTTGAACATTTTATTCTAATAGAATTGGCACACGAGAATCATTCTCATGGTATGGTTGGCAGAAATGTATCCAATTTTCTATTATTAAGCTGACCAACCTAAAAAACTATAGTTCTCACAGAATTTGGACACCTAAATACTAAATTGTGACAAATTTCAAATGTATGAAAGATAACTTGCATCAAAATTGGACAAATGAAGATTGCTTGAATTGATGTTATAAGAATCAATTAAATGTATTAAAGAAGAAAACACAGTTTCTTGAATGTCAATTTCAGAAAAACATGCATATAAATGTATGGTCACTTTTTGCTTATATTTAGTCCCTAGATAATTGCACATTTAGCTGAGGGACAGAACACACAATTAAAGGGATGGTCTGTTGAAAGGACAACCTCTGTTATGAACTTCACGATGATCGGATGTGTGATACATGTTTATCAACCTTGAATATTTTGTTTATAGAATTACTCATCTTTTGACAACTATGTTTCGATATCACAAAGAGTAATAAAGGCAAACCTTTGGGGGCAAAAACTTTGTGCAAGATTTTTAAGCTCTTCAAGTCTTTGAAGAAAACAAAGGAATTGTGTTGTTAAGCACCATACCCTTTTCAAATTTGCAAATTTAGCTATTTTTATAGTTATGACCTTACAACTTCAAGTTATGTTCTAGATAAAGAGTATATCCATAAGAAGGTCTGTTTGTCTTCTTATATTTCATATGATTGAAGAGAAAATAATCTATTAAGAAATAAGTAACAAATAACGCGATAGGTTGATTATACTTTCAATATCCAATTTCAATTTGTCATTTTTCTTTTTTACGGCGTTATTCTTGAAAAAAGAACAATTTCGCATTATTTCAGTTTAAAGATTTTCCTTTAAAACCTCTCAAGCTTTATCTGAAATAATCAATACAGACACTTCAGCATCAATTGCCCTATGATAGAGGAAGTTAACGGAGATTATTGTCTCTCAACAAACAGTTACTATAAGACCTTTGCATGCATAGTCATTAGTGAAATAAGTTTACCAAAAATAACTATGAGAGAAAAGAACGCAAGTAACTGATTTTCTATAATCCACTTTTCAAGTTATGTATTATTTTGTTTGATAATTACACTTTCTAAACAATTGAGATACTCCTGTTTGCTGTTCACTTCCGCAATTAGCTTAACAACACATCCGGATCTTGTGGTATCAATGAAAAAAATCAGTGTAAAAATAAACCTGTATCATCTCTGCAGAACTGCTTAAATCCCCTATATACTGTTTTCTACCACTCTCTATTAAAATCGATACAATTAAAAATAGTAAATAGCTGGCTTAATACTTATTTCTATCTTTATACATTCCACTCTCAGTAATTCAAAATATCTTTTCATACAAAAACTGACATAAAACCCCTACTTAAAATTACTTGAACAAATTGGTATTTTTCTTGTTGTGAGATCTAATTAGCTCCAATAATCTAATATCCCAGGATGTGATTTATACTCTTACTTTTCACATCTGTTAGATGGATTTTGCATT
Source organism: Nanomia bijuga (assembly GCA_032273505.1). Lineage (NCBI taxonomy): Eukaryota > Metazoa > Cnidaria > Hydrozoa > Siphonophorae > Agalmatidae > Nanomia > Nanomia bijuga. Next base: position 12,185 of record JAUKPT010000757.1, read on the forward strand.
GAGAAAATCGAATAATTGATGTGACGATCTGAATAGGGGAGTCACGATTCACTTAAAATCAGATTTTCACTCATTCAGAATTAATCAAATAGTACTTTGTCCAACTAGAAACTACAATGATAAAATCAATTTCTTGAGAACTAATGTTACATATCAATTCTTGTTTTTTTCATTTTATTCCCTTTTTTGTTCTTTCAAAAAAGTTAATTCTCTTCTAAACAATGACGTTATTGTTTTGTTTAAAAACATGGTAATTTTGCATGCGTATATGTTAATTTGATATTTAAATAGCATATGAACTTTTAATTTATGCAGTGGGAATTCTAATATTATGATAATTTCATTTTGGTATTTTCTTTTTGTTTTTTTATTTTGTTTTAAGTGCTAAAAGAGGGTTTTAATTTTTATTTGTTCTTACTTCTTGCTTTGAAGTGACATTGATTGGGTTCATCAAAAGGCTTTCTATAAAGGCGAAAGGTATGATTGCGTTCACATATTTTTGAAATTTTCAAACACATCTAAACCTAAAAATATTGCATTGAATTGAAAAGGAATTGATAATGCAGCTCTATATATTTATCATTTTTTTCATTTCTTATTTCTTTAATAAACTTCGATACCTTAAATTCAGCTAAATCTAAAATCAAGATTGAATGAATAATGAATAAACAATAATACCAATAATTTCATTAAAGTAAAATCTTTATTTCCCATTTAAATTAAATTTATATTTTTCATGAAAATCGTAAATGTTTTTTGTTTATTAGTAATTTCTAGATCTACACAGAAGATCGTATACAAATTATCATCAAGAATCTAATTGGTTCACTTAAGAATGTCAGACTAAATTCTCAATGAAAATACTAAAAAACATTTTAATTCATTATGTAACTTTAAGCCAATGAAACGGCAAATTTATCCATTATTTCTTGACAAATTATTACTAATACACAGGACAACAAAAATTTCGTTAGTTGAAATTTTGTCAGTATTGAAAAAATGGTATACAAGACTAAGAAGTTCTCTGAAAACTGAATCGAAAGTAAAAAGAATAGGCAGTCCTTGTATCGCCTTTCTTTTCTTTGTTTATATCCTAAAAGAAATTTTTCTAGTTTTTAAACGTATCCGATTCTTTGACAATTTCTTATTGATGAGACGATCACATACGCACATACACTGGAATCCGTATAATTCGAATCTTCGATAGGTCATATATATTGCTTTGATTACTTTTTCCCAAATCAGATCATTTTTTCTTGGTAATGACTGGCTACTACAAGGGAGACTGATTCACGAGATTTTTCGATCTGTATAAAGGATATTCTTGATACAAGGCCCTAAGAATCTTAGAAATAATTTTAACTACGCGAGTTCTTGATTTAAAAAGAGTTTGGGTTTGTGAGTGCTACTGTTCTTCTTACGTGTTATTTCACCCTTAGGCAATGGTGCAAAATACTTGTTGCTTCCCGGTACCGCAACCTTCGGCTGACTTCTCAATTCGGTAAGTTCATTCAAGAATAGAGAAAAAATGATTTTTCAGGAAAGTAACTGCCCGATACCAGCGGTACTCACATTCTGCAGACCTGCCCTCGGGTTCGGTCAAGATTCTACATGAAGTTTAGCCTAATACTAGAAAGAGATTGATGGAAAAGGAAATGTCAAGTGCAGTTTTAGGTTTTTGTCATTTATCCCTGAGATGATGATTTAAGAAAACATTGAAATTAGGGATACATTTTGTTACCTTGATATGTGTTGTAAAAAACATGACATCACAAATGATTTTGTTTTCTTAGCGATGAGAAATATAATTGGTGGTATTGCAAATTTTCTTTTTTTATGTCATCCTTTATATAGAACGCTCTTCATTCGGTATCGAAACTGCTTTCTTCAAACTGCCCAATCTCAAAACGATAATTTTGGGTCGAGAACACGTATAAACAATAGAACTAGGGGTTCAAATTTGGCCCGGCTAGCGGTGAATTTCAAGAATTTTCAGTTATTTGCTGGCCCTCAAAGTTTCTTCGCCGGCCTTAGATTCTTGACCTTGTTTTTTCTATTATATTCGCCAGGGAATCACTTTAAAACATTTATCATTTGACAATTGAAATTAAGCTTTTGCCGGCCTAACAAAAAATAGTTAAAACCCTGAATGGAACGCTTCAATTTGTCAGCTATTGTTATACCGAACGCATGAATCGAACGGCATCCAGTAAAAACGCAAACCACTAAAGACATTCATCTACATCAAAGGCCACTTTTATTTGATAAAATTGCAACGCAACGCATGCATAACTTCTTGAATGTCAGGATTGCTGTTGTACCTCTTTGTTTTCTTAACCATAACCATTCAAAGATGACATTGAAACAAAAATGTAAATGGTAAATCCACCTTTGATTTAACCCTCATATTAGGTAACTATTGTTACACGCCTATTCAATATCCACACTGTTTTCAAATAACATTGGATCAAAGATAGGCCAATCTTGCTCTTACAAGAATTAGAGCACCCAGAGCTAAAATCCACCTTCTAGAAATATGATATTGTTGAAGGCAACTTTTGGTACATGCCTTTTCAATTTACTTATTGTTTTTAAATGAGTGACTAATCGTACAAAAAAGCGAGATATGTTATCTCAATGGTTTAAAATCGAAGAAGAAAAGCTAAACTCACCATGAAAGGGGATGGGAGACGGATAAAGGGGTGGGAAAGATAAAGAAACGGGGGTCAATTAAATCGAAACCAAAATTAATATAAGCATGTTATAAAAGTAAGAAAAATAAAATGGTAATTATTTGAGAGACTCCCTCTGTTTTTACCCAATGTTTTGATTTGTGGTCATCTTCTAACAGACATTTCTCTTTATGACGGATGTTTTCACAATAAAATAATATCAGATGTTTCCCACCCCTTTAACCCAACCATAACGAGAAAGGTGGAGTATTCGTTAAATGCGTACTGGTTTATTACTCAACTCTACCCCGGAAGTGAGAAATAATTCCGAAAATTAAATAAGAAATTAGATATGTAAACACGGTCAGCCATCCCACTGTAATGTTTTTTATACCTTCTTGTCAGTATATAGATATACATTATACATGGCAGGCGGTAAGAATTCTCATTATTTAAACTCTTCTTTCTTTTGTTATATTTGTTTTGGGGTTTCTTGACTTTTGAAGGAAAACGCATTTCGTTAACTTTGAAATTATCCAGGTAAAATGACCAAATGAAGAAAAACTCCCAAAAAAAACATTTCTCAAGAGATATTTGTAAATAATTTTATAACTTTTATCATAGAGATTCCCTTATAACTAGATTTGATAAACTACAAATGGGTGAACAACAAACGAATTATAAGATAATAGCTTCTCAACTGTTAGGTAAAAATTCCTGCAAAACATATAATTTCTGAGCTAGCACACCTAATTACACGTTATGTGCACAAACAGGTTGATTATCATATTAAATCAATTATATATTTGTTAAACCATTCAATTGTTAATAACTGGTAAAAACCGATATCAATTTGTGCTGTTAAAAGACCTGCTTTATAATACCAGTTTCAATGCAGGTTTTGCATAAATTCCAGAAAGAATATAACGCGAAAATTAGATCAAAACAATTAACTTTTAGTGGGAAAATAGTACAGATATTTTGTTGCTCGATAATCTGCTGAGAAAAACATGTGCGTTCTTGACGAACTTATCTGATCTCTAAAGATCCGACGTCTAAGAGTTTGCTATAACTGCCAATAAACACCTGCAACTCTACTCACGTCACTGATTGTGAGAGGGATCAATGCGTGGTCAGTGATGGCAAGGTAGAGAGAAAGGTCATTACTTAAAACACCGAAATTTTGCGCGAAATCAGCAAATCCTTTTGGGAAAGATTGAAAGGATTACTCCAGAGACCGGTTGAGGTGGAGTAAGCTGTCAGAGAAACGGCGTTCCAGAAAAGCGGGTCAAGGTAAGGCGGGGAGTAGTGGGACGTCGGAATAGTAGGAGATTATGGTGATGATGTATAACGACTATGTGACATAACAAATGTATATTTCAATCAGATATACAGTGAAGCAGCCCGAGTACGCGACGCAGTAGTAATTTTAACAGCCACACTACAAGCTACACGATTCTCTACTGTCCGTCATTCTTTTTTATTCTTCGTTCCGAACAATTTGAATCGACTGAAATATTTTCCTCGTATTCTTTATATTTGTAGAGGATAGAAAGCCCACTTAATCAAGCTTAGAACTTCGCATTGTTTTTGAAATACCTTTTTCTTTCAGTCAATTATTTATACTATTTTCAGACAGTAATCATTTCTCAATTCTCTCAGTCTAATTTCAAAAAAGTTGTCCACATTTTCTCTCCTCCCAAATACCCTCCCTTGTCATTTTCAATGAAAAGAAAAATGAAAATTAATGTGTTTTTTTTTGTTCTACATTTTGTTTTTCTACTAGTTTTCATCTTTATTGTCTTGTCTTAATTGTTTTCTAAGGTTACGTAGTTCGTTTTGTACATTTCAACTGGACACTTAGTGTCCATCCATGTTTTTCTTCACTTTACCATTGCATAACCTAATGCGTCTTTTTTCATATCCTTCTTTCATTTTCTTCATCTTCTTTTTTCTTCAACACAAGGTAACTTTATTCTCAGTCTTTATCTTTCTTATTACACTCTTAAAATTAATTTTAAATACTCCGTTACAGTTATCCCATGAAATGGAGTAAAGTCAGTCTGCGATAATCCGAATTTTGAACCACAGTCCCGATAGCCATAGCAGCATCGCACAATTTCTGCTACCGGAAATGATACTTTAGTATTTATAATTACATATATTATGATTATTATGACCTCTTTGTAATCTAATTATATTCTATTGCTTCTGAGTTTTAATTGATCAACTTAACTATAAATGTATTTTCAATATATTTTAATTTTTCCATTGTGTCAAAAAGGTCTTAACCCCAGTCCTTTCATTATCTTCTTTTTCCTATTCCTTTTCAATCTTCTTCTTTTTCTTCTTCTACTGTAAACAAGGTAGATCTAGTTTCATTCCTTATTTTAATTCATTTCACTCCAATCTAAATTCGGCATTTTTATCTCAATTTAGGAATTCCAGTTATTTTTATTCTCCTACGTTTTTTCAAAATAACCTCTTCTCTATTATATTATTTTTTTATCTTTTCTGCTACACCTTCTTTAATCATTTATTATTTGTTCACATTATCTTTGCAGCAATTACGATTACGATTCTTTAGGAAATATTGATCATTATTAACAATTCTGCTACTAGGCCAATTCTGCTATTTGATTGGTACAAATTTGCATCATCAAAACAAAATAAACCATCAATATCATACTGTAACTTTTAATTAAGCAGAAGGATTGCTATACAACAAAAAGTTCTAACTTAGCAAAACTAATCTCATATTCTTGTCTATGTTTTGTAAAACAGTTGACATGTCAAAGTACTGGGGGCAAATGTTTGTACTAAATGCTTTGATATATAATTTAATAAAAAGAGACTTTCTTTTTTAAGATAGTGTGAAATATATAAAAAACCTTCTTATGTAAGCTAATCTGTTTTTATCATCTGTTTGTTTTTAACAGAAAATGTGGCTCTACAAAAACATGCTATTTACTAAAAATGCTCAGTAGAAATTATTATTATTATCAATTTTTTATTTCATGTTGTAAAGCAAAGTACAATAGCTTTCCCTATTTAA
>JAUKPT010000758.1:0-17899 GCA_032273505.1 Nanomia bijuga
CCCCCCCCCCAAAAAAAAAAAAAAAAAGAAGTTTCCACAGGGACTCAGACACTAGACTTTTTCTGGTGATTTCTGGATGGAAAGACTCTCTATAAAAATTGGTTTAACGTAGCAATTTGTTTGAGGTCAAAGCCTAGATTTACTGCACTATATATAGTTGGCAATAATTTCAACTAAATATATAGGTCACTACTAGAACAGTGAATTGGAAAAGTTTACTTAAGAACTTATATTTTTTCAACGTAATGCTCTAGAGGTGACTTCAATTGATTGTTTAAAATTTCAATTTATGACATTAGTAAAGGAGTATTATTTTGAAAATATCTCAACATAAATATATATTAGAATACATTTGAACTAAATATAAAGGTTACTACCAGAAAATTGTTTTGGAAAATGATACTTCAAATCATATATTTTTTCAACGTAATGCTCTAGTGGTGACTCCGACTCTCAGTATGAGTTTTATTTAATGACATTAGTAAAGCAGTAGTATTTTGACAATATCTCAACATAAATATATATTAGAATACATTTGAACTAGATTACTACCAGAAAATTGTTTAGGAAAATTATACTTCAGAACGTATATTTTTTCAACGTAATGCTCTAGTGGTGCCTCCGACTCTCCGTTTTTTGTTTAAATTAATGACATAAGTAAAAGAGTAGTATTTTGACAATATCTCAACACAAATATATATCAGAAAAGGTTTGGAAGAAATATATAGGTTACTACTAGAAAATTATGTTAGAAAGACATACTTTAGAACATATGTTTTTTCAACATAATGCTCTGGCGGTGACTCCGACTCTTTCTTTATAGTTTAAATTTATGGCATTAGTAAAAGAGTAGTATTTTGACAATATCTCAACGCAAATATATATCAGAAAAGGTTTGGAAGAAATATATAGGTTACTACTAGAACATTGTGTTGGAAAGACATAGTTTAGAAAATATATTTTTTCAACGTAATGCTCTAGTGGTGACGCCGACTCACTGTATAAGTTTAAATTAATGATATTAGTAAAGGAGTAGTACTTTGACAATATCTCAACAAAGATATATATAGGTTTGAACTAAATATATAGGTTAGTACCAGAACATTGTTTTGGAAAAATATACTTCAGAACAAATAAATTTTCGTCGTATCGCTCTAGTGGTGCCTCCGAATCTCCGTTTAATGTTAAAATTAATGACATTAGTTAAGAAGTAGTATTTTGACAATATATCAACAAAAATATATATCAGAATAGGTTTGAACTAAATATATAGGTTACTACCAGAACATTGTTTTGCAAAAATATACTTCAGAACATATAATTTTTCGAGGTAATGCTCTAGTGGTGCCTCCGACTCTCCGTTTAATGTTGAAATTAATGACATTAGTAAAGAAGTAGTATTTTGACAATATATCAACACAAAATTTTTTCAGAATAGGTTTGAACTAAATATATAGGTTACTACCAGAACTTTGTTTTGGGAAAATGTACTTCAAAACATATATTTTTTCAAAGTAATGCTCTAGTGGTGCCTCTAATTCTCTGTTTTATGTTTAAATTCACGACATTAGTTAAGGACAAGTATTTTGAAAACATCTCAACACAAATAAATATTAGAAGAGGTTTGAACTAAATATATAGTTTACTACCAGAACTTTGTTTTGGAAAAATATACTCCAAAACATATATTTTTCAACGTAATGCTATTGTGGTGAATTAGTTCTCTGTTTAAGTTTAAATTTATGACATTAGTAAATGAGTAGTATTTTGACAATATCTTAACACAAATATATATCAGAATAGTTTGAACTAAATATATAGGTTACTTCTAGAACATTGCATTGGAAAAACATACTTCAGAACGTATATTTCTCAAGGTAATGTTCTAGTGGTTACCCTATTTTCTATCTTTTGACTGACATTTCATTAGACCAATGAGTATCAGAAAAAATATGGTTAATATTTGTTACCACTGGAATATTTCTTTTATTTAAAAATCTTTAAAACATATATTTCCTTAAGATAGTGCTCCAGTGGTAGCCAAAGGCACTTTGTTTGAAATTCTATTCATTGACATTAGTAAAAAATAGTACAATTTCGACAATATTTCAACTCCAATCTACCCAGAACAAACACGCCTCGTCATGCTACACATAAAGAATAGTGGAATAAGGCTACTGTGAAATCGCAGTCAAATAATTCATCTCTTTCTAAGAAATAGGAATTATCTCTCAATAATCTATTGGTATTCATCAGTTCAATTCAAAAACCTATTTTCTACGTTTAAAAATTCATCGGATGTACTGAAATATTCATGAACGTCTTGTGTTGTATCAATAGACTAGAAAAACTAGAAATCCTCACTATTAAAAAATATAATTATCAAAATAGGCCATTCCCTCAAAGATTACGTTTTGTCGAAAAATTAGTAACCAATTGAATCATAACCAGCTATAAATATTTACTCGAATTGAAACATATGCGCAGTGTAAGGAATATTTTAAGAGGCTATTTGAAAGTGTCTGTACTAGAACTTCTGCTAACAGTTAAAGAGAATTTTCGTTACTATTCTAAAGACAGTTGTTTTGATCCAATTGATTTTGTCAGAAACTTTTATTCCTCTTTTTTAAAGAAATTTCAACCAACAGCTTTCTACCTCCTAATACGCCTATAGTTGTTTTGAACACTTATCTCTTCTTATTACAAAATTTATATTTGGTTGTTTTACAGCATTTATACCCCTGGTTAGTAAAATATCAAACTACAATTTAGTTGAGAAATAAGCAGATGAATTTGAGGAAAAACTATTTTTACTTAAAAAATATTTGAGTTGAAGAAGAAATGAAATATGTTTTGGTATCCTGAGATTATACAGCAGCGCACTCACTGTTATAACTTTCAAATCATATAAACCATTATTTCGAGCAGTTGCGAATTTTCATCTTCGTTTTTTTCCTACTTCCTTTCATTTTTTTGAAATTATTTTTTCACTTTATTAAAGTACTTTACTATAGCTCTTATCTGACCAAACATTGAGGTAATTAGTTGAAAAATAATGGAGTTATGAAGAAACCTAGAATTAGTGCTTCAAGTGCTTCAATTTACTTTCCTGCTTTTATTCGTTTTTCTTTATTTGATCAATGCATCAAAAAGCATTATTTGCTTTGAGCTAAGAACCATTAGATTATTTCTATCTTATTTTTGAAAAAATACAAAGAATCACAATGCTCGAATTTGTTCATTTGTATAGAACTTTGCTCAATTTTACTTTTACTTCAATATTCAGTATAAATAGTAAAATTAGTATAAAGTTCTTGTAGAAAGATTTAAAATTTAAAATTTATTCATTGTTGTGTATGAAAATAAAAAAGATACAGTCGCAAGACTGAACAGAAATTGAAAATAATAGATTAATGTAAATTTGGGATGAGAAATATGGTGAATTCAAAATATGAAAATGAGGTACTTAAAAGAGAAGAAGAGTTCTATGCGTGAGCGTCACTTCTTCAATTTGTCGCAAACGGGGTCATTACATTGAAATCATGATCATGGAGAAATTTTTTGATTCGTTTAGAAATCTCATAATCTGGAGTTTTCTTGAAAATGAATATTTTAGTTGAAAAGTTTTGTAAACCTAAACTTCATAATGTAATACTCAACGAACCATTACTCTAAATCAGTTTTGAGATAATTACTAACCAAGCCAAATCAGTTCCTAAAAGAATCCATAGGCCAGTCCAGACAATCAGGATTACCTCGACAAGGTAGAATTGTCAACCCTGTAAAATGACGATTGGCAAGTTGTTTACGATATAGAGTGTGGGAACATTCTAAATACAACTGTTAAATGGGGGACAACAACAGCAGGGAAAACAGCACACACTGCATGCAAGAATGTAAAACAATACCAAGTTCTATCAAAAATACTTCCATCTTTTCGTCAACAAGAGGAATTTTGCACGACTGATGCATCGATTTATGAGAAAGGAAGAGACTTACTCACACATTTTCGTGCTGTGAAATGAATGGTAGATATCAGTGATTCATTGTGGACGTCTCTGATGCATCGTCGAACGCAAAACAAAGATTATTTGAACAATGGGAGCTCAAATGGTAAGAGCTCTGCAAAAGAAGATGCCTCCACTAGACCTAAAGCCAGATGCTTTTGAATGTATCTTATACCAGAAGGATTTAGTACCAGGTCAATCATTGAAGATGCAATAACAAATGTTTTAGAGGTAAGCCTTTATATTTGCCGCTGTTAATGGATTACTTTATCCTTTGAGGAAATGGAATTTTGACATCTTATATAAAATGTATAAGATTTTAGCGGGTATAAATTCTAAATGAAATACCAGTCAGTTTACTTCGCAATCTGATGGAACATTTTTAAAAAAATCATATTTTCAGACGCTATTTTGATTTCTTGCAATAATCATAAAGGCGGTTAGTCCGATCATGCATGTTTTCTTGATTTGCTCTAATGAACTATCTGTTAACGAGCAAAGAGCCTGGACACGAAGGTAAGCCAATTTATCGACTTTTTTCGGATAAACCAAAAAATTTAACTGTAAAAAATTAGAAAAATAAATTTATTTTATTTTTTTGGAGTATTTTTTTTTCTATTTTGTAGTGAATCATTTTTCAGGCAAAAACGCCTGGATACGCAAATAGGATAAAACTATGGAAACACTTTTGATTCATGATCGTGTTATTTCTACATAACATTAATCTCATACTTTGTCTCGAAACGATATCAATTCGTTTTATTTTGCTTAAAACCTTCTAACAAACGTAGAATTTGTTTGTTTGTTTTGCTTTCTGCTCTACAGAATGTATAAACATGCGTGCAATAGGGAAATACAACTCAACTTTCTTGTTTATTTCATCCTAAAAATATTTCGTAAATATAAGTCTAATGTTTATCATTTTGTCGAGAAACATCCTTTGATCTTCTTAGTACCAAAACACATAAATATTTTAGTGGAAATATTCACAATTTCAATGTTTTGAGAATTCTAATCAACTTTCAGGTCAGATAAGATGAATTCCATGATTTTATTAGTGTAAATTATCTATAAAATGACCATGTAGAATGAGAGTAGTTTTTTTATCTTCGCCTGGAATAAACCATAAAGAAACAATAAGTTCAAAAATCTCTTCTTGCATTTACTTGAAATTTACTGAAATTTTCCCTCTAATACATGTCCTTGAGCAATAAATCATTTAAATTTTGAATTATTTAAACGCCAAAATGGCGAAATTCATCCTTGCCGATCGGTATGAAATTCCAAACCTAGGAAGCAACGCCAGATGTTTATTTTTTCTATTGTTTTAATGCCGCATACTTTCAGCCAATTATTTTATTTGTTTTCGTATAGGTATGGTGCATAAGATATATGATGGAGATAAACGGAAAGGAAGTAGTAAAAACATATTGAGTCAAGCCATGTGTATCCATTGCACCTTTTCAGAGTTTAGTAAAGATGAACAAATATTGAACAACCGGTTGACGTCGAATGCTGAAAACTAACTAAACTGAACTGAACGACTATTTGATTGTCTATAGACTGAACCTTGAACTAATATTTGTATTTCAAGTTATTCCATCAATCAAGTCCAAGGATATAATGTATACAAAAAGTAAAATGTATGTCCGATGGTTCAAAAGAACCTAGTAAAGTGTAAAATAAACTTTTATGTATAAAATGTGTTTTAGATATGAATATTTTTAGTCTGAAAAAAGTGTACGGACGGACACTTATAAGTACGGTCATTTTTTAGGTATATTTTTTCGGACGGTATGAAATTTATGGTAGTAACATCTTTGAAATTCTTTCGCTGCCGAAATTGATTTTGTTCTTTTGTTTTACTGATCTACGCCTGAGTCTCAAACGGAGTAATTCATTATGAAAGTAGAAAAAATATCGATCAAATGATGCGTTAATTGATTTTGCCGGATTATTTTTTTGCCGAGTGGTGATTATGCAAGTAATGGTGACTTAAATACTGCTTCGAGAATTTTAAGGTGAAGAAAGTTTTTATTGCAAACATTTTTTAAAAAAGGTCTAAATTTCTTTACTAATGCAGCTTATTCCTCTAGAAAAAGCTGTAAAGGCAATAAATTTTAATGTTTCAAATCTGTTCGCAAGAGTATTTCATAGGAAAACTGAAAATATCTAGACTCTTTCCTTTCCAATATTTTTGTCATTTTTATCTTTTTTAAAAGGTCAAAAATCATAAACGTATTTTTTGTATAACATTTTGAGGATCATTAAACACTGCCGAGATCGTATCATGAGATGAGGTTTTCCACAATTCACTCTATTCCTCAATTAATTCTGGAATATGTCGCGGTTGAAATTAACGAATCATTTTTTGATATGTTCGTCGGTATTTAAGAAGGTATTCTGTAACAGATCCAAATGCCATTTTTCTATGAAGAGTCCGTCTTAATAATTCATATTTTGGTCAGGTCTTATTTGCAACTACTAAAAACTTTCCCAGAGTCACACTCAAGCTGATTTTAGTCTACTTTTATCTCAGGTATAGTTCAACGTATCAAAGATTTTTGCATTTGCTTCGTTAAAAGTTGTTGATAGTAAGTAAAATTTGCTTAAATTGTGTGGATGCCTCCTTAAAGCACATTGAATGACATTGCATGTTTTTCTTAATTGAAACGCTCAGCTTTTCGAATGTGAAACGTCTATGTCCATTTCACAGTGTTTACAAATAATTCTGTTAACCAACAAAACAAAAATGAACGGATCAACTCAATTCTTAACCAGTCAAAATTTATAACAGACAAAATAACAAAATAACAATGTAAGTAAAAAAACCATGCCATTTATTCCAAGTACCTTTAGTATTTTGTACACTAATATTGGCTACAGTAAATTGTCAGATAGTTATTTATTTATTTAGCGGTGGTTGTGACAGTTGTAACATTTTTTTAAGTAACCAATCACCCTTATTTTAGTTTAGCTTTTAAACAAATTAGGTCTCAAAATTATCCTATATTTAAAAGTCGTTTCACTTTTGTCCTTATAAACTTGCCAAACTTCAAAAAAGTGAATAATTCAGCACAAAAGAAAGGGATGTAAAAGACAGATAACAATTCTTAAATATATATAAGATTGATGGTACTTAATTATTTGATAGATTATTTGATAAATAACATGGATCATTTGTTTTATTCCAAAAGAATGGATAATTAAATGTCGGTTTTGGCTGATTAAACCTTATACAGCTAAACACAACAGTTTAATCTGACTTGTAGTCTAGAATACCTACAAATCTTCTGTTTAAAACTACAAAAATATTACGAATTGTGTTTAGTGTATATATTATTCCGTGGGTTTTGGTTTAAGTTATAAACAGTGATTGTCCGATTTATTTTTTCTTTGTTGTTTATCTGCGAAAAAAATGATAGAGATGATGCAAGATGCAATGTATACGTGAAAACATGAATTTGTTTAATAATGCGTTTAAGGGGTTTTCTACAAATAGTAGGCAAATTAACTGTTTTAGATTTTGAGATCTGAAAATTTATTAAATAATGATATTTTGGAAGTAACCAATCGGATGATGTTATTTTAGATCAATCAAACCACACAGGCTCCCTAATGGAGAGTGACTAATGTGACAAAGTTGTTGCAGTCAATATGAAGAACTGGTAAACGTTAACAATGTAGGTGTTGAAAACTGTGTAAAACTAAATAAAACAGCTGGTAATAGTTTTTGGATATTGAATTTTTACCAGCTAATAATCATAAACCAAATAAACGCATTATGTGGTTTTAAATAATGACCATTAGTTTATAATGAAGCGTGCTAAAATTGCATTTTATTTTGACTAAGTTATATAAAAAACATTTTTAATGATAAGAAAATGATACTTCGACAATGTAATACATGATTTAATGTTAAATGAACATCATAATGGAATAACTTACACTTGATAAAATACATGAGAATCAGAAAAAACAGCGTGCGCGCAATGTGTTTATTTTTAAGTGATTTTAGCCTCGAAATGTTCTCGATTTAATCATATTTTGGTCTCATTTTTAGAAGATTGAGCCAATTATAAAAAAATTATAAAAACAAAAACCAGCATTGTTTTCGTCTTAATTTGTTCTTGTTCTTGGATACAATTCAGCCTAAATGTCTTAAAAATGTTGGTCATATAAAAAAGTGAATTTCTAATTTTTGCTTTATGAATTGAGTGCATCATTTTCCTTAATAACAAATACCTTAGTAAAGTCATCTCAAATCATCGTCATCAAAACAATAGAAACACGAGATAAAGATGCAGCTAGCAGCATAACATTTTGAATTCTAATTAACCTCAATCTCTTTTATATCCTGCTGGTCGAGTCAAGCAAACTAGATTCTCTAGTACCCCCATGCAACAGAGAGTGACGTGGTGCTGAGATTTCACTCTAATGAAACGTACTTTCAACAGGCGCAAAGAAATTCTTTTCAAGTCAATTGCACTGTGATGTGATGTTCTCTTTCTGTCACTTTATTAAGAGATTGTCTGTAAAATTAATTGATTGTTTAAATGACGTCATCATGAATCTGGTTGGCTTACTAAGACATGTCATTCTGTTCTCTTCAGGACTTAAAACGCAAATATTAATTATGAATGACCAATTAGAATCTTCATGATGTAATTTACAACCAATTTTTAATATTGATAATTGTATTGTATTGTTAAATGTCACATATTGGTTCATAAAATAATTGGTCGTTATTTTGCCGATCGTTATTTCTTTAGTATGTTAATTGATGTTTTGAGTTTTTCTTCTTTTAAACCCGATTATCTAAACCATATTTCCTATAATTTGGACAGCGCATTAACCATTCTATCAAATAAAAAGTATTATTTTTTTCCTATTACCCTGTTATGGCGTAGTAAAGTGTTTGTGGGTTAGGGGCAGAAACTTCCCCAATTTCCATTTTCTGAAAGTAACATTTTTTGAGTATCCTTAAATTGTATGTAAGAACAAGTATTCCGAATGTCAGACATGTACGTTGAATAGTTTTTAAGATATAAAATTCGGACGACAACATATCAGGCCTTATATGATGTTAGTCATGGTTTAAATTATGGTAAAACCACCTAGAACCATCCATCACTTAGTATTTATCTAAAAAATGATCAAACATGACTCATGCTCAGAAATTGCATTTTAAAATTATCAACACTTTTGACATAACTTTAGAAAGAAGTCGAAATTATAAGGTTTATTTCATTTGGCAAAGTATAGTCAGAAAGAACCACAGTTGAAGCAATGTTAACCACGTTGTATTTTCTTTAGTGTCTACTTTTGATCTGATTTAATAAGATAGATGAGATTTACTGATCAAAATTTTAATTGTTATCTTAGTTATTCTGACAGAAGAAGAAAAAGATAGCTGTAGTCAAATTTTTTGTGGTTGTTTTATATTTTCAACTCCTTTTTACTCATTTTGAGAACAGAAAACTGTTTGTAATGATAGGAAAGAATGTAAGGATAACAAGTGAATAAGGATTACCTTAGTAAGCTTTTTTTCTTTCAAAGGCAGCTTTCTTGTTCAGGATATCCTTATGTTGCATCAATGCAGGTTACGTAATTATTTTGATTTCGGTTTGTGTTTTTGCTGTTCAGTTCTATGTATGACGTAACGATAAAATATTTAATGACGAATACTTTTTCCAAAGTTCTTGTATGGAACTACTCTGACACCTTTTTGGGGCAATTCAAAAATTGAGACAATGATATCTTTGATTCCTATGATTATCATGAACTATTTTTTTTTCATTAAAACAGGTATTTTTAAATACTGCTCTCGTTAAAGTTTAACATTTGATCATATGTGAATATGATTTCTTTAATTCTTATCAATAAGGCTTATGGACCATTTTTTCAAAATTCACACAACTCCTAGAATTTGTACTCCATAGTTAATAAAAAAAGCTTCAACTATCAGAAACAATTTTGTTAAAACCCTTTTTATTTGAGAAACCAACATTGTGGTTATCGACGGTTCTTGAAGATCCTAGACAATCGGTACGGTATAAACACCGTTCTATTTCTCATTCCGATGCCAACTGCGAATGCCATGCTGTACATTTAAATGTTTATCACTGTTCTATTTTATTAATTTAATGGACAGAAATACCGTTGAGCTTTTGTATAGGTATAGTCAGTTGGTATCGAACGAAGCATCTAAGTCAAGTCAAGATCTCGATAAAGACGTTAAAAGCTTCTGGTCAATCTTAAAGTGCAAATTTTAATATAAATCTTTATTGTTCAGAAGGTTTTTACATTTTCATCATCAGAACTTTTCCAGCTCTGTTAGCGGATGGGACGACAGTATCAATATCTCAGGGTTTTTATGATGATTTTTCTTTAGGGTTTAGGCCGTACATTACATCAGAGACTGCATGTTCTCTCGGCGGCTTGAAACTTTGCAGGGTTGTAGATCACATCATGCTACGACGGGACCTTTACTGTTTTTCTTGTTTTATTCCAGTCATCAGCTTGTTCATCGTTCATCGTTGCATTGCATCTCATTACATATGACCATTTTGGTAATAAATAATGTCTTTATTTTGATTATCTTTCGTCCTCGGACGGATTTCTCTCGACTGAATACACCAGAAATCGAAACAACGAAAGACCATCCCTTCTCGACCACAAACGAAATGGAGATGTTAAAGAGCTAATTTACCTACCACCACTTGGGGATAGTGACCATTTAAGTATACGTTTTAAATGACTACAAGAGCTGACGATGTAAAGATAACTCAACTTAAGAGTGACATTTTTAAATCTAACTATGTAGCAATTAAAGAAGAACTTCTGAATTACGACTGGGATGTATGGCTGAATTCATCCTTTACAACTGACTACAATAAATTCTCAGAAATCTTAATCGAAACTACTGATAAACATACGCCAGTTATAAAAGCTAAACGGAAGAGTACTAACTTTAAGAAGTTTAGACTCTGGAAGAGATATCATGCATCTAAGTCAAACTTTACACTCAATATGTTAAAAGACATGCAAGAATAGATTTTGAAAATTAAGGAAAGAATTTGAGATTAACCAAAACTCTTTTAGAAATACGCTATATCAAGACTGAAAACAATAGAAACAGTCCCGACTCTTTTGAATGGGAATAGGTCTAAAACAACCATTGGATAGATCAAATACTCTAAATGTGTTTTTCTCGAGTGTATTCACAAAAGAAGATTTAAGTAACACACTGGACCCACCATGCTTCGCTCTATATACTACACTCGATACATTTAGAATAACAGAAGAATTGTATGGAACAAATTAATGCACCTTGATATCAACAAATCCCCGGGATATGATGGGTGGCACCCTTTTCTATTGCAAAAGCTCGCAAATGTTATTTTTACCCTTTAACAATTATTTTAACAAATCGATTAAGGATGGTTCTCGTGACAGTTGGAGAAAAGCAGGCATTACTTCTTTATTCAAAAAGGGACTTTAGTGGGATCCTGATAACTACCGTCCAGCAAGTGATATAAAAATCGGTGATATCAAAATTAATAGAATGGTTAATCATTTACTCATTGACGAACATATGTTTGTCCCTGGGATAGACTGTACTACACAATTATTGCTATGCATTGAAAAATGGTTTAAACTTGTAGTCTTGTAGAAGAATTTTTACATCAAATATTGTATATGTATTGTATTCTGGAATATAGAAGTTATTTTCTAAACAACTCGCTCTCGAGCTACCATTCTTTTATGTTTTGTTTATATTTTTCTCATAATTCTCTACCTTGCTGTTACCAAAAAACAAAAGCCTCTAAAAGCCATAAGTGAAAACAACTGAAGCCCGTTTTTCGGAAAATTGGGATCCAACGGTTTCGATTTCAATTTTTTTTTCAGAGTCATTACACAACTAACTAGAAGTTGACACTATCCTATCATAAAACATTGTCCAGAGTTCTAGGGCACAGCAATTTTGATGTAATTTTTTGTGCTCCGAATAGCGTTTACTGCAAAAGATTTCACATATTGGCCGTTTATTTCGGGTAGTCTTTAATTCTAATGAACAGCTACGTTTCTTTATACAGTGGAATTCTAATAGTACAATTACGCAGTTGAAATACTCTGCTTTAATGCATGAGAATATTTTTATCTAATGCTTTTTGGGAATATAAGTGAGTTTTTTCAGATGGAAAACAACTCTTTTTGTTGTAGCGAACTATGTTGGAACAAAGAACTTGTGTGAATCATATTCCCAAGGTTGCGGTGCCATTTAGTTTCACAGTGAGGAGAGATGTTGAGATGATCTATGTAGAAATAAATGTTAACTTTCAGTTTTTTATATCTATTAATGATATAAAGTAAGGAAGCAAAATAGAATTATAAGAAAAAAAACGAAAAAAAAGTTAACTACATTTCAGGCCACACAAAAAAATTGGGCAATGCATCATGTTTTTCCGTCTTGCAAAATTTCAGTTTGTTTTTTTCATCATAGAAACGGTTTGTAAATCTCATCAACTTTATAATTAAGTTTTTTAAACGGCGAATTCTGCAGAAGGAAGGCTTCACTTTATGCCAATACTACTGAGAGACTACCTGATGAATCTAAAGTTATGGCCTTGAAGTATAAGCATCTGCTAGACTGTTTAATCATAATCATAATCATAAACTTTTATGAAGAATAAACAGTTAGCCTTAAACCATGAAGTTTTACCTTGAGCATCTTTAACAGCTTACAGGTCCCAGATGAATAGCCTAACGGTTAAGGCTTCAGACGAATTAAAGAAAGTTTATGGTGACACTTTAGTAGTGATTTATATATTAACACAAATGTGGAGGCACAGTATGTACCATTCTAAAACCTTTTTCCTTCCCAACATAGTATTCTTTTTTATACTTTACGGTCAAAGTGAACATTTTGAAATGGTATTTTTAAACTGCCCTATCAGAGTTTTTTGTTATAATCTAAAACATTAAAATTTAAAATTAGCACCATACCAACCAACAAAAATAATCTCAAATAGCAGATAATTAACATATTAAAGATATTAATCGTCTTCAATTCATTTAGCAATTAAGATTAATTTAAATTTACTATACAATTTAAACATATAAATAGTATTATGTCGTCGGAATTATTCAAAGCGCTTTTAACGCCCAGTATCGTAGATAGTATGTGATAGTAGATTGTAATGTGCGGGATATTCCCGGAGAATCCCGTCTTTAAAAATAATCAAGATTGCCAACACATTGCCAACGATTACACCCAACACCCGGATTGACAATTACAGACAGCGACATAAGTCTATACAGTCGTTTTGGGGAGCGGTCGAAAAGAAAAATCGATTTGAACCGCAGCAACTCTAGTGCTGAATGCTTTATTGCCACCCGCTGTCACCGGAGTGATTCCAACCAAATGTTGGAACAATCAAAAATCAGTATGATTGATACAAATCCATCAACAACGAATAAAAGAGATTTAGTATCAAAATCAAATAATCGAGTCCAGCGATACAATAATGGCTCACCTTGAGCATATCACAAGTAAAACTTCATTGTTGAATAAGCAGAAGAACAGTTTCATGTCTAACAGTGCCATCGAGAAAGGGAATTCGTGTATATAAGAAAGTGTAAGCTATTCTGATCGAAGCACTATTAGTTTAAAAGCTAGAATGGAATCAGTTGAATAAAAGCTTAACAAGGTTGATTCTTTAAAGTCGGATGCTGCAGGTTTTAAATCAGAGTTAAGTACTCTTGCACAGGAATCGCTTGATAAACGATGCAAAATTTAAGCAGATATTAATAATAAGGCAAGCCACATTAGTGAGCTTGACTCAAATATGAGTGCTATGTGCATAGCTTAAACACTGATTACACTAGAGAGGAAAAGTAGTTGTCTCAAAGCAGAAGGTAGTGATACCTCCCCATACCATCAGGAAAAAACTATCGTGAAGAAGTGATTCACTTGAAGATCTTTCTTCAAGAGAGGACTGTTGAGATTTCAAAATTGACCGAAAAGCTATCAGCAAAAAAAAGTGATTAAAAGTTGTCACAAAACGATAGGATAAGTCTTTTAGAAAATGAGCTCACAACAAAGGATTGTGAAAACTCTGAACTTATTGAAAAAGTCTCCCGAATGGACTTCGAGATGATCCACAAGAATGATCAAGAGCTAAGAGCCAAGATGGAGATAATCCTTGAAAAGAAAACGGAAACGATCAATTTTTTGCTGAAAGAAAGCAAGGATTTGGCAACGACATGTCAAGCTGTCGACGATAAGTTGAATGAACAGCAAACGATCATGAAGAGACAGTTTGAAGTGTTAGAAGCTGCGCATATAGAAGCAACACAAAAACAAGCCGAAGATCGAGGCATCATCTTGGGGCGACAGAAACAGCCCAGGAAGAACTTGTGAAAACATGAAAGAAGTTTAAACAGTTGAATGCGACTAGAAGAACGCAGATATCAAAAGAATTCAGAAAGATTCTGTTTTCAAAGATGATGAGATACGTGATCTCAAAGAGAGACTTTGCGAAAGCGACGTTCAACTTAATAAGTTGAAGGACGTCAAAGATCAGTTTAAAAAAAGAAAGGCAAGTTGTTCAGACTTCAAAATGAGTTTGAAGCAGAGAGATCTAATGAAAAAACAATGCAAGGAATATTAGAACGAGATGCGAAAAATATGATGTCAACCGTTGAACAAATGAAAATGGAAGTTGATTACAAGTACTGTGAAATCAACATGGTAAAGAGTGAACTGAACTCGAAGGTTGATCAAATTGCCTCTCTGGAGAAAACTCTGAGCGAAAAACCTGTTTCTAAAGATGATGAGATACGTGATCTCGAAGAGAGACTTTGCGAAAGCGACGTTCAACTTTATAAGTTGAAGGACGTCGAAGAGCAGTTTGAAAAAAATAAAGGCGAGTCGTTCAGATTTCAAAAGGAGTTTGAAGCAGAGAGATCTAATGCAAAAAAAATCCGAGGGAAATTAGAACAGATGCGAATAGAAATTGAAAATAAACATGAGAGTCGTAAAAAAGAGTGAACTGAACTCGAAGGCTGATCAGATTACCTCTCTGGAGAAAACTCTGAGTGATGAAAGAAGAAAGAGTTCCGATAAAATTGCTAGTTTCACAAGTGATTTAGATAATAGAAACCGAGAAATCGCGACTTTGAGAGAAGAACTCGACATTAAGAATGATAGAAGAACTGAGGAATTAGAACAAGTCCGGCGCGAGTTGAAATCTAGAACAGACGGGGCAGAGAGACAAACAAAGGAAACGAGTAGAAGAGCTCGAGGCATTACTTGCACAGACAAAAGCTGCAGCAGAAAATATATCTGGTAAAGACAGCAAATCTTTAGACAAGAAATGCCATAATCTTGCAAGCGTTAGATTGGCTTAACTCGAGTCGAATTTCAAAGATATGAGATTTTTAAATGATAAAAACCAACGGGACATAAATGAACTCGATATTTTGTCAACAAGTGGTCAACAAGGACCAATTAATGTAGATGATGGGATGCTGGATATAATTCCGACTTTTCTGAAACATCACCTGGTAAAGAGGCTGACAATGAGTTGTTAGATAGTGAACTCGACGATGACAATCGCGTTAGTTCTAGTATAGCAGTTTTTCCGTCGTGTTTGACGACGCATGTTCCATTTCTGACAGGGAATTAAGTGATTTCCAAATCGACTCTGGTGAGTCATTAACAACCATTTCAAACAGTGTCGAATCTGACACTACGTACAAAGAAAACTTCAAGGTTGTACCTGCTTTAAACAAGGGGATTTGTATTTACCCGCTGATAAAGAAGATCAAGCCACACCACAAATCGTTGATATCAAATTAAACACGGATTTGTAAATATAAATGTTAATTATATGCTGGATACACCTAGCTTTTATGACACGGTTAGTAGCTACAGGCTTATGCTACAGTTATCTTATGAGAATAAAGAAAACACAATTGACAATGGACCAAAAATTGAACCAGCTGACACGTCTATTGAAGAAGATACGGCCGGAAGGATTGTTGGCGCAGCTCTCCATGGCAAGTTAGATCTATCTAACTCTTATGAATCAAACGGAATTCTTGCTCCTGAAGATGATAGCCAATTTGAACACGCCGATTCATTCATAGAAATTCTTTCACCATTTAGCTTTAATGCATCAAATTCAGATGATGGTGATGGCAGCGATGAAGAAAGCATCGCCGACAAATTGGACTTCTAGGATGACAAGATCGAGTTCATCCTCCAAAATTTATGTTTTATTTGAATAAATTTATATTTTTTCAATATCTGTACTTTTCAGTTTGCATCCCCCCCATTCATTTATCCTCTACTTCGCTTAGTTCAAGGAGTGAAAAACCATGATATTACAATGGATCTGTAAACATATTTTGTATTTTTCCAAGTCGGTTTTTTCGATATTCTCATCTTCTCATTCACATCATTGGAAATAGAGGAAAAGGCGCTTCTTGTGATACAAAAATCATCCTGCTCCGATAACAACTATATCATATCCTGTTTTTGTCTCCAATTTTTTGATACACACTGTACAACCGAAGAAAAACTAGGTAAAACGTTGGAAGAGTGGCGAAACAGAACCAATGAACAAATGCCCAACAAGCCTTAAGAGAGTCCTCTCACAAAATTTCTATGGAATTTAGGAAATCAAATAGAATAAATAGAATAAAAAATAAGGTTAAAGAGCGTTCTGCTAGATTCTTAAAGATACCCGGTCCCATCAGCTTGTTTATAATGCTCCAATCATTTAAAAGCGTTTAAAAGTAAATATTTTTCATAAGGGGTTACCTTCTTTCATCAGTAGCAACAAACAGCTCATATATATATCAACTTTCCCATAAGGTCCGTAGATATTTTCACAAGCCACAGTATACTTTGTATCACAGTTTCTCCACAATTCAAACAGGGTTACAAAAAGCGTAATCCGAAAAAGAACCAACTTTTGTGGAAAAGGGTGCCAAACGGAACATCTCTATTAATTTTTCTCAGATTTTCCCGACACATCGTCTGATGAAGACTGATGAAGGCAATATGACGTTTTGTGGACGAGGACAAATTTCTTCTTGAAAATCTCTGATAGATTGATTTTACTTATCTATTTTATCCGTCCACTTTTATATCTTGTCGTTCATTTTATCAATCTATATCTCAGTTTCTATTAATCTATAGAATATGTCCAACATTCTGTTAAGCTAGTGACCACTGTTGTTCTTGGCTAAAATTGGTATGACTTATTCAATCAAAATAATCATAGTGCTGGCCCAAATTTTTAAAAGTTTCTAAATCATAAAACATAAAACATAAAACATGTTGTAGACAGCAAACCTACTAACTAATCCAACTATTTGAGTACAATCAAAATAACCCGACAGCACTGAATATAAAACAAAAATGCGTTATTTCTACTATGTAACATTAAAAAAATCTAAAAAGATTGTTACACACTGCAAAAACTAACAAATAACTAGTAGATAAAAAAAATTAAAAGATCAAAAATAATTAAGTTTTTGTGAATTCCGTGCATCAAATTAAATTTGGATGATCTACGACTTTGCTGCACGAAGACTGACTTCAGATATGTCTTTTTCTAAATCAACAATGTTGAACGGGGCCGTAGGCCGAGTATATAGTAAACAACTATGGCATGACGATGCATGGCATAATACATTTATGACACGAGTTAAACTAATATCTACCGAGACAAAGCCGAGGTGGATATTAGTCACTGTGTGTCATAAATGTATTATGCCAGGCATCGGAATGCAGGGCCGGATCTAGAGTAAGGTTCTTAAAGTGTAAACCTTACTTAAATAGACATTATTAAGTAATGCACGCAAAAAATTATAAA